>CADEHL010001093.1:1403631-1701131 GCA_902827135.1 Harpagifer antarcticus | reverse complement strand
AAACATAATTTCAGCCAATCAGCGCCGTCAAATATTTTGGTCACGAGGGCGTTCACGTTGGCGCCCACGTTGCTTACGTGCGTTGACGTGAGTTGTTTTTTAGACTCGTGAGTGACCAAGGTGACGCAGTAGTTGGATGAGAATGGCTTCGTGTGCAGGTGGAGTCGCCGGACCTCGGTCCGCACCCAATTCCGTGCAAGAGCTACTCTCCAATCCTTTCGAAAGGAGAAGTTTGGGAGATAAATTAATACTTAAAGACCTTGGACCGGACCAACCCGATTTGTATATATCACAGCAAGCTCGTGAAAAAGACAAAACGTATCAACGAGGCTTCTCACGTAGCTGGTACACCAGAAAGGCATGGCTAGCTGGATGCAAACAGGTAAATGCTGTCTTTTGTTTCCCATGCTTGCTCTTCAAACAGCCGGGGACAGATACCATCTGTTCAGAAACTAGACAAAAGTTAAACAAGTACAAACCACAGACTGCCTGTGTCATGGTGAATACAGTCGCTGGTTTATTTATGTCTGTATAGGCCGTTGTTGTGAGTGTGGACGGTCGGAGCATATATAACGTTAGCTTAGCCAAGCTCCATTTAGAAAACACGCATTTTAAAAAGGTTTTTCGCCTGCCGTCTGTCTGCAGGCTTGTCAAAGCATTAATTCATGGTTTTTTACTAACCGGTATCAGTATGTTGTTACTTCGGCATCATTTTGAAACGTGTATTACAATTAAATCATGGTAAAATATGTTCATCTTGTTGTAGTTGTAGCCCCCTTGCCAACGATTCTCTCTCTAGTTTAGCATACTCAGCCCGACTCAGCCTGGTTGTTCCTGGCCATAGAACCATGATTTTATGGGGTCAGAAAAACTGTGAATTAGGACCCGCTAGCCGGTACTAGGCCAAGTGGAAACGCAACCAAAAACGGGGCCCGCACGGCTCGGCATGCTTAAAGCGAGCTCCGCGCTGCACTGGAAACGCAACATTACATCACCAGAAGTCCTAATTTAAGGGGTCATTTCTCCCAAAAAAAAATGTTTTACTCACTATATCAACAGCCCCACCAAAAATATTTTCCACCAGCCGCCACTGCCCACAAAGCTGGAGATCACACAATCAACAATTACAAAGACAGGAAGTAAAAGCAGAAAAGAAAAGGAGAAAATAAAGGAAACTGGTAGCACACCAAGATAATGACAATATTGGTAAATCGAACCAACTCCTAAAAATGCAGATGTTCACCCAACTCCTAAAAATGCTTGGAAACTGGTGTCATTTTTGTTTTAGTGTTTTGAAAAGCGGTTAACAAAGCGGGAAGTCATGCAACCGACTTCCAATCTCTGTTATGGCTTGGAGCACAAAAATACATAGCTCTGTTAGAAGACTAATGAAAGTGTGAAGGAATGTCTCATGAACTCCATGAACAGATCAACCTTAGCACGCTCTCATTAAAAAAAGCAACTGCATTCCAGAACTCGTCTCCAACTCTTTTCTCACCATAGGCCTTGTTCTGCTGGTTGAGCAGGACGCGTTGTACCGGAGCCCGGACGAGAACAGCACCGCCCGCCTTCTCAATGACATTGATGATGTGGAAGGCAAACTCACTGGCGCCCCCCCGTGGGTAGTACGCACCACGTTTGTAGTGTTGAAGAAGGAGAGCATTGATCAGAAAGCTGGAGTCTTTAGGAGGGACACCTGAAATGATATGAAATAGACCAATGAAGAGGAGAGCAGCGTACAGCCACATTTGATCTCTATGGCCCGGACCAGTACAAATGTAGAAAATAAGGGCCATTTAAACCATTCTATGCCTCAGTTTATAATGTACATTACTTACAGATCACAGTGTATCTACAAAACATTTAGTCACAGTTATATGGAACTAAAGAATATAGTTATTTTACTTTATGGTCTAGAAATGATTTTACATTAATTTCCACATCCGTGTAGTATTCATGACACACCACCATACAACATAAAGTGGGAGCTATTCAGGAAGAAGGTTAATCTACCCCCCTCCTTGAAAATGTATACATACAAAATACATACAAGTTGTGTCTTCTTTGTAATTTCTACACTTTGCAAAGTCATCCCGCGGGCCTTATTTTGACCCCCCTGATATGCAGTAGAGAGTGTGATCTTTGATGAATATGAGTGTTTCCATCACCATAGAAGAGGTACGCAGAGAGTGCCTGCAGGTCCTTGTTCTGTGTGAGACGGGACATCATTTCTGAATGGCTGGTTGTTGCCAGGCTGAACACGGAAGATATGCGATCCAACAGGCCGGTTCGAACCAGGAAGTTAGCAAGCCAATAAGGTATGATCTTCAAGGTGGCGATAAGTGGCGTCCGCCGTGAAGCAAGCTGCAGGAGGGAGACATACGAGGTTAATTATAATCATCAATACACGTATAGATCACAAGGTCCACTAGTTTTCTGAAAACATTTTAAGATAAGATGAGATGGACCTTTATTGATTCCCGTAGGGACATTCAGTTTTCATAGCAGCAACAGAATAAGAAAGAAACACGGAGAAAAATAGGAATATATAAAGTATAAACATGTATTTATAGGGAAATGTAAAAAAAAGAGTTAAATTCTTATCCAGTGATTGTACATAGGTATAGTGAAACAACTGAAACGTTGGCTTTAATTAAATGGATTATGTCAACAAATTTCACATAACTGTATTAGGTTAGTTGAAAGCAATACTATTAAGTTGAACCTAATATTTGTTATTTAAACTTAATATTATTGCTTTCAACTAACCTAATAAAGTGATTAAAAATCTGTTGACATTTAATTAAAATCAACATTTCAGTGATTTTGTATGTGCATACAAGGGGTAGCATAAAAAAACATAAAAGTATCTGACTCAAGCTTGAGCCTTGTGTCACATAAAAAAGTTGTTTTGTCAAAGATGTACCTTGTACACATCCTTGTTTGTTAATTATACTCTGATAATCATTACCGTCCTTCCTCCCTCCACCCTATTTACCTTCATCAATCTCATGAACTCATCAATGGCCTCCTCCTCTCCTGGGAACTGCTTCTTCAGGCTTTCTGCCATCTCAGTCTTCCCTGAATGGATATGGTACTCCCTGAGAATGACAACATAAAGAAGAAACATTGAAAGACAGGAGTAAATTAACTGCAACCTAATCATTATGTGTTCATTTGCCATACCTGCGCTGGTCATTCTGACCCAGGATCAGTGTGTCAAAGTGCTGCTCCAGCTTTGTGAACTGCAACTGTCCCTCTGTGATCTGATCCAGAGCCACCCTCAGCAGGCTGCCCTCATGGAGCTGGCCCAGGTAGTGGATACCTGGTGGTGGTAGCGGGGTTAAATCACCTTCATTTATATAGTGATTCAAAACGTAAAACATACACAGAAAACAGGACAAAACTGTTTTGTGGCAATCGGAAGTGAAGTTTGCTTAAAGGATTTCATGGAGCACAGCAGGTGCAAAGACGGATACAATATGCTAATGTCTAAATAAACTTAAATATAGCAAAGTAATCAGTCAAAAATGCTGTAGTGACTGGAGCACAGGGTTGAGAAGGACTGCCATATCCTGTATGTTGGTCAATCCCCATCTTATCCTTATCATCAATCACTTTTTATTTAGCGGAATTTTTTTTTCAAAGCTACATTGCAATTACAGGAAAGACATTTTCATGTGTGCTGATGTGTGTGTCGGTGTTCTTCGTCTTCTTACCCACATCAAACTCAAATCCCTTATTCTGAAAGGTGTGTGTGCAGCCTCCAGCCTGATCATGTTGCTCCAGAACGAGGACCCTCTTTCCGGCTTTAGACAGAACCGCTGCTGCTGTCAAACCTCCCACACCGCTGCCAATCACCACCGCATCCAGTGCGGGGGGTACTCTGTCCACACGAAACCCTGCAGGGCAGCACATTTTAACATCAGTCTGGCAGATAGGTTGGCCTCAAGAACCCTTTCTTGACGTCCTGAACATAAGGGTTATAATTTATAACATCACCATGTCTCTAAAGGGCGGGTTGAAAACTACTTCTGAACTGAAGTGATTCGTCCGTGCTGCAGATGAAAGGGTCTGTCTAAACTTAAGCCATGTCCTGCCGGCGCTATATGTAAAGTCAACAACATACGGACACACTGGAGTGCCAAGTTACTTCATTTAATTAGTGACCTGCTAATAGTACCAGAGGAACATTTTCCTTTGGGGACCATGAATATCTAGTAGCATTAATGACAATCATTACAAAAGTCAGTCACATGCATCCTCTTGGCAGAGTACTTTTACAGGTACTTTACTTGAGTATTTCCATGTTATGCTACTTTATACTTCTACTTCACTACATTTAAAAGCGATATCTTGTAATTTTTCTCCAGAATATTTATTAAACAGCTTTAGCTACTTTTAAAAATATATCTCCAAATTCAACTAGTGGACTAACTCTTTAAGTCACCAAAGTGTCAAATTATTTAAACATTTTACAAAGAAAGCCAAACGGAATTTAGTTTTTCTTCAACAGTAAAATGCCACTTGGCGCCACAGCGTTATTTAGAAATGTCCCATATTTAAAATATAATTAAATACACATATAAAGGCAGTTTTTCTGCCAATAATTACTTTTTGTACTCTAAGTACATTTAGCTGATAATGCTTTTGTACTTTTACTTAAGTAAGATTTTGAGTTCATGACTTTAATTGTAATGAAGTATTTTGAGAATAATGTATTTACTCAAGCATCTGAATAATTCTTGCACCTCTGCCTCTGTTCACTTGACAGCACATGAAGGTTGAATGAAAATGAGATGCATATTTCAGTCTCGACTAAATGGATGGACTGATCAACATCCCTCGAGTAGAGATCTACTTTCAAATGTTGCGTTGATTTTCATCTAATTTGACTTCTCTGCAAGCCACTGTGTTTCCCTTCTCCCGACAATTTTCTTTCCACCAGCCCTACCGACAACCCCTGGAATACATATAAATAAATATATGAATCATTTACATAATTCACACGGCAAGACCGGGGATGCTATACGTTTAAATAAAACAACCCTAATTGAATGAAAGTAGTGAAAGTGAGACTGCATAGAGTTTGAAACCATGTTATTTTTGTAGAAGTTAGATGGAAATACCCCTTATCCCAACATGTACCAATTTGGAAACTGGTCGAATTGGACCCGAGGACATCAGGAAGGTTCATTTGTGGGGTGATGAAGGCAAGAACTGAAACAGTGTCTTTAATTTGATGTATTATGTCAACAGATGTCACAGAACTGTATTAGGTTAGAATCAATAACATTAAGTTGAACCTAATGTTTTGTATTCAAACGTAATATTATTGCTTTCAACTAAACTAATACAGTTATGTGAAATCTGTTGACATAATACATTTAATAAAAGTCAATGTTGCTGTTTTTTCAGTGCAGAAAGTTCTTCTAGACAGGAGTTCTGTCTGCTTATCACTCGTGTCAAAAACCATCTTTCCTACCTCTCTTCAGCCTGTCGTCTCTCTGCCTGCTGTCAGTCACCAGGGGTCCTGGGGGCCTCAGGCACTTCTCGCTGAACACCTTGTAGCGTCTCCCGGTGATCAGGAAGAAGACGACCACCATCACCAGCAGCACACAGCTCGAAACGCCAAGCAGCCACCACCACATCGCAGAGGGGAGCGGTGTGTTCACTACACAGCAAGATGAAAAAGAGAGGAACGAGGAAAACTCAGAAGAAGAACACTGGGGTAGAATACAAGATTCCAAATTAGAAGTAGGAGAGCAAAGACTAAGAAAGGATATCCTCCAACAAGCTTTCCCCAGAAAGAGCTCCTAAATTCAGGGGAGGAGATGGGTTACAGTGAGGGGTGGAGAGAAGGATGATGAGGGAAGACGCTTATTAAAGTTCAGGGATATGTAACACATGACATTTTGGAAATTTCTACGGCACAAAGAGCACAGCAGTTAACACATTCGCCACACCAAGGACATGAGACTCAGAGTTAAGAGAGGGCTGGTTGTTTATCACCGCAGACTGGAGCACACCCTTGCCACCAATTTGCTGCCCCTCCTAAACTGCCTTAGGATGATTATTTTTACAAAATCCTCACTGTATCTGAAATCAGACCGGTTCCACTGCATGATTGGGAACAAAGATGCTTTCAGAGATGCAATGCTGTGAGGAGGAGGTTTGGACCACTTGGCTTTCTTTTTTATCACATACATTAAAATGGTTACGTCTTTTTCTGTTGGGCCTTCCAGAAGTAATTTAAAGGAAACAGATATCATTTTGTTGGTTTCATCACTTTCCAAGATTGAGAGCAGTGAAATGCAGCGTAGCATACACTTAGAATATTTAATAGACTTGAGGTAATAATAAGAACAAGTTAGACAAATTTGACAATGTATTTTTGTAATACTTTCAGCATTTGACTATTGACATTTTGACGCTGAAATCTGTCAGAGACCAGAGAAGGAACCAGAACCAACAGAGCCTCCATCCTGATCCAGCTTGGTCTATTACATTTTAGCAGCAACGTTTCTCCGACCCTACAATACCTTTGAGTGTGTGTTGGTCAAGATGTGGGGAAAAACAGGAAGTCAAATAATTTTTTTGTTTGAGGTCAAACTAAAAACTAGTTTGTTTTTATTTGTCTACATTTCTTCAACCACTCACATGCATGCACGCACACGCACACACACACACACACACACACACACACACACACACACACACACACACACACACACACACACACTCATGTTCAGGGGTCTTCAACGTCATTCAGAACCCTTTTTCGGGAAGCGAGTGTTCACTATCAAGGAAAATATAAATATACAAGATTTGATTATTTCTTATCCTTTAAATCAATCAACTGTGTAATAACACATACGTTAAATACTTTAACCCTTAATTTACACATGTGGAATGGATTTCACAAAGATTATATAAATTATATAAATAAATATAAAGGGAACAGCATGTCCCGGTCGCTCTGGTAAGCTGAGAGGAGTGTCTCTATGGAGTTGCAGGCTTGATTCCCTCCCAATCTCACCAGGTGAATCAGCATCTGGATGTGGAATGCCGCCCCGTTCAACCCAGGCCTTCAGAGCCTCAGGCGACATGTGCCCCTCGCTCACCATGGAGTTCTTCAGCCTGGTGAGGGCGGCGCTCATCTGGCCTTCACTCTGATCAATTTTGCCCCTCAGATCGTCTTTTTCCTTAGCGACAAGTATGTAATATAAGAGGCAGTTGACGATAAGATTGGACATCTCCTGTGTTGCCTTTCTTGGAAGATGAATATTAGTTTCAAAGTAAAACTGTTCAATATACATATATATAATCATTAAGGTTGATTTGCATTGATTATACTGCCCCCTTGTGTTCGTTTGTGGTACCTAGGATGTGTGCATGTAATAGGGAATTTCTTCAGTTGACGTCACGACCATGGATGTATAATAAGAACTGGATACAGCGTGGGAGGCGGGGCCTCATTCATTCCTATGTGTCACGATCTGTCCGTGTTATGTTTTGTCTGTCTGTTTCTGTCTTTAGTTTCCTGTTTTATTTTGTAAAGTGTTCACCCCCCGTTTCCTGCCTGTTGTAATCTGTCTGTGATTCCCTGTCAGTTTCCCTGGTGTGTCTAATTTACCCGATTGTGTTCACCTGGTGTTCCTGTGTTTTCTCCTCCCTCCTCACCTGTGTCTTGTTTGTGTGATTAGTCTTGTGTGTATTTAAGTTCTGGTTTTTCTGTCTGTCTTTGTCGGTTCGTCTTGTGTTATGACCTGGTCTGCGGTGAGTGTTCTGTTCTGTCGTTATGATTATGTAGCCTTGAAATAAAGGAGTCATTTTGTCACTATAATCTGCATTTGGGTCCTACTTCCCACACACACCGTAACATTACGAACCGACCAAATATGGGCCCAGCAGATCCGTTGAGCAGGAACTTTTGGATTTGACCTTTTCTTTGTCTGTCTGCGCTCATCGATGGATGGGAGCGTCCAGTGTTCGGCAGAAGAGGGCCGCTCTGGTAGAGGCGCACCGGTTGGCAGCAGAGAAACTATGTTTTGTGGAGTTCTTACCTGACTGGATTTTGGACTTCCTTGAAACATGTGATTCCCGGCCTGCTAGCCCCAGGCATGCTAACTCCATGTCTCCCAATTCCCAACCTGGCACCATACGCCTTGGTGGGTTCCGCCTGAAGTCAACCCGTGCTTCTGCCCCAGTTCCTGCTCCGGTCCAGGAGTTGTATTCCGGAACTCGTCTGGCTTCTGGAGGTCCACGGAGTATTCAGGCGGCTGCTAAGAGGAGTCGTCGCAAGGCCAGGTTAGCCCGAGCCCCAGCAGCCATGGTTCCGGCTACAGAACCGGCCCACACAGCCATGGTTCCGGCCCCAGTTCTGGACCCAGCAGTGATGGTTCCGGCCCCAGTTCTGGCCCCTGCAGCCATGGCTCCATGCTCCAGTACCGGCCCACGCAGCTTTGCTTCCATACTCAATTACCTGGCTTACACAGCCAGGGTCCAGGCTTCCGCTCCGCCCCCAACAGCCATGGTTCCGGCTCCAGTGCCGGACCCAGCAGCCATGGTTCCGTGCCCCAGTACCATCCCACATAGCCATGGTACCGTGCTCCAGTACCATCCCACACAGCCATGGATCCGTGTTCCGGTTCCTTGCCCAGCAGCCATGGTTCCGGCTCCAGTGCCGGCCCCAGCAGCCATGGTCCCTGCTCCACAACCGGACCTTAGAGCCATGTTTCCGGCTCCAAAACCGGCCCACACAGCCATGATCCAGGCTTCAGCCTCCGGACCTTACAGCCATGTTTCCGGCTCCAGAACTGGATCTTACAGCCATGTTTCCGGCTCCAGAACTTGCCCATACAGCCATGGTTCCGGCCCCAGTTCCAGCCATGGTTCTGGCTCCAGTACCGGCTCCAGTACCCCTGGTCCCGACTCCAGTTTCGGCTCCAGGACTGGCTTACCGGCCAACGCCAGCTCCCCGTGTCCTGTCGGCATACCGGCCGACGCCAGCACCCCGTGTCCTGTCGGCGTACCGGCCGACTCCAGCACCTCGTCTGCTGCTGGCTCCCCAGCCGACGCCAGCTCCTCGAGTCCTGTCAGCATACCGGCCAACACCAGCTCCCCAAGTCCTGTCGGCGTACCGGCCGACTCCAGCACCTCGTCTCTTGTTGGCTCCCCAGCCAACACCAGCTCCTCGTGTCCTGTCGGCGTACCGGCCGACTCCAGCACCCCGTGTTCTGTTGGCAAACCAACTCTCTCAAGTCCCCTCTCAAGTTCCTACCGGAGTCCCCTCTCTAGTTTCCTCTCTAGTCTCCTCTCAAGCCCCCTCTCCAGTTCCCTCTCAAGTCTCCTCTCGAGCTACCTCTCGAGTCCCCTCTCGAGTCCCCTTTCAAGACACCTCTCAAGTCACCTCTCTAGTCCCTCCTCTGGTTCCTTCCCCAGTCCCCTCTCCAGTCCCCTCTCAAGTCCCCTCTCAAGTTCCTACCGGAGTTCCCTCTCTAGTTTCCTCTCTAGTCTCCTCTCGAGCCCCCTCTCGAGCTACCTCTCGAGTCCCCTTTCAAGACACTTCTCAAGTCCCCTCTCGAGTCTCCTCTCGAGTTCCCTCTCAAGTCCCCTCTCAGGTCCCCTCTCGAATTCCCTCTCTAGTCTCCTCTCGAATTCCCTCTCTAGTCTCCTCTCGAGTTCCCTCTCCAGTCTCCTCTCGAGTTCCCTCTCCAGTCTCCTCTCGAGTTCCCTCTCCAGTCTCCTCTCAAGTCCCCTCTCAGGTCCCCTCTCGAATTCCCTCTCTAGTCTCCTCTCGAATTCCCTCTCTAGTCTCCTCTCGAGTTCCCTCTCGAGTCACCTCTCGAGTTCCTTCTCAAGTCAACTCTCCAGTGTCCTCTCGAGTCACCTCTCAAGTCAACTCTCCAGTGTCCTCTCGAGTCACCTCTCAAGTTTCCCCTCAGGTCTCCTCTCGGGTTCCCTCTCAAGTCCCCTCTCAGGTCCCCTCTCGAGTTACCTCTCGAGTCACCTCTCGAGTTCCTTCTCAAGTCAACTCTCCAGTGTCCTCTCGAGTCACCCTCTCAAGTCAACTCTCCAGTGTCCTCTCGAGTCACCTCTCAAGTTTCCCCTCAGGTCTCCTCTCGAGTTCCCTCTCAAGTCCCCTCTCAGGTCCCCTCTCGAGTTACCTCTCGAGTCACCTCTCGAGTTCCTTCTCAAGTCAACTCTCCAGTGTCCTCTCGAGTCACCTCTCAAGTCAACTCTCCAGTGTCCTCTCGAGTCACCTCCCAAGTCAACTCTCCAGTGTCCTCTCGAGTCACCTCTCAAGTTTCCCCTCAGGTCTCCTCTCGAGTTCCCTCTCAAGTCCCCTCTCAGGTCCCCTCTCGAGTTACCTCTCGAGTCACCTCTCGAGTTCCTTCTCGAGTCCACTCTCCAGTTTCCTCTCAAGTTCCCTCTCAAGTCCTCTCTCGAGTCCCCACTCAAGCCCCATGTCTTGTCCAGTTGGAGGTCCCGCAGACTAGTCTTCTGCCGGGGTCCTGCCAACCCCATGTCCTGTACCGTTGGAGGTTCCGCTGGGGGTCCTGCCAACCTCATGTCCTGTCCAGTTGGAGGTCCCGCAGACTAGTCTTCTGCCGGGGGTCCTGCCAACCCCATGTCCTGTCCAGTTGGAGGTCCTGCAGACTAGCCCTCTGCCGGGGGTCCTGCCAACCCCATGTCTTGTCCAGTTGGAGGTCCCGCAGACTAGCCCTCTGCCGGGGGTCCTGCCAACCCCATGTCTTGTCCAGTTGGAGGTCCCGCAGACTAGTCTCCTGCCGGGGGTCCTGCCAACCCCATGTCCTGTCCAGTTGGAGGTCCCGCAGACTAGCCCTCTGCCGGGGGTCCTGCCAACCCCATGTCCTGTCCAGTTGGAGGTCCCGCAGACTAGCCCTCTGCCGGGGGTCCTGCCAACCCCATGTCTTGTCCAGTTGTAGGTCCCGCAGACTAGCCCTCTGCCGGGGGTCCTGCCAACCCTGTGTCCTGTCCCGTTGGAGGCCCCGCAGACTAGCCCTCTGCCGGGGGTCCTGCCAACCCTGTGTCCTGTCCCGTTGGAGGCCCCGCCGACTACTCTCCTGCCGGGGGTCCTGCCAACCCTGTGTCCTGTCCCGTTGGAGGCCCCGCCGACTACTCTCCTGCCGGGGGTCCTGCCAACCCTTTGTCCTGTCTCGTTGGAGGTCCCGTCGTCTACTCCCCTGCCGGGGGTCCTGCCAACCCTTTGTCCTGTCTCGTTGGAGGTCCCGTCGTCCACTCTCCTGCTGGGGTCCTGCCAACTCCTGGTCCTCTTCCGTGGGGGATCCTGCCGAAGCCTGTCCCGCCGGCTCCGGTTCCTGTCCGGCCGACACCGGGTCCTGCCCGGCCTCCGGAGTTGTCTGGTCTTCGCCCTCATGCTCGGCCCCCTGAGTTCGCCCGCTGTGGCCCTTCGCCCCACCTTGGACTCTGCCTTGCCCCCGGGCCGTCCGCCCGAGACCCCCCACCTTGGACTCTGCCTTGCCCCCGGGCCGTCCGCCCGAGACCCCCACCTTGGACTCTGCCTTGCCCCCGGGTCGTCTCCGCCCGAGTTCCCCACCATGGACTCTGCCTTGCCCCCGGGCCGTCCGCCCGAGACCCCCACCTTGGACTCTTGCCTTGCCCCGGGTCGTCCGCCCGAGTTCCTCACCTTGGACTCTGCCTTGCCCCCGGGCCGTCCGCCCGAGTTCCCCACTTTAGACTCTGCCTTGCCCCCGGGCCGTCTGCCCGAGACCCCCACCTTGGACTCTGCCTTGCCCCCGGGCCGTCCGCCCGAGTTCCCCACTTTAGACTCTGCCTTGCCCCCGGGCCGTCCGCCCGAGATCCCTTCCTGGTCCCCTACTGGGCTCCTGGGTGGTCAGCTTAGTCCCGTCCTCCGGACCCCCTCCACCCACCCTGGTGGCCTAGGGATACGTCCCTCCTCCGGACCCCCTCCGCCCACCCTGCTGGACTGTGTGGGATTTTTGTTTTGGGGTTTAGGGACGTCTGGGATCCGCCCCTTGAGGGGGGGGTTCTGTCACGATCTGTCCGTGTTATGTTTTGTCTGTCTGTTTCTGTCTTTAGTTTCCTGTTTTATTTTGTAAAGTGTTCACCCCCCGTTTCCTGCCTGTTTGTAATCTGTCTGTGATTCCCTGTCAGTTTCCCTGGTGTGTCTAATTTACCCGATTGTGTTCACCTGGTGTTCCTGTGTTTTCTCCTCCCTCCTCACCTGTGTCTTGTTTGTGTGATTAGTCTTGTGTGTATTTAAGTTCTGGTTTTTCTGTCTGTCTTTGTCGGTTCGTCTTGTGTTATGACCTGGTCTGCGGTGAGTGTTCTGTTCTGTCGTTATGATTATGTAGCCTTGAAATAAGGAGTCATTTTGTCACTATAATCTGCATTTGGGTCCTACTTCCCACACACACCGTAACACTATGAGAGTTGCTCAATGGCGCATGATGACAAAATGGCCCAACTTTTGAGAGAGCGAAACGTCACAGATTAGCCGGCATGCCTTAGAAGCACTCATAGAGCATGCGCAACTTTTGCGTACACGTAACAGCACCGCACGTTCATGACAGCATGGTACTGGATTTATATTAACGAGGCGGCAGTTAGCAGCTAGCGGCTAGCTAGTAAATTATGCTAAGTTACACATCAATCGTTATGTACTTTTATATTACGCTGACATCAGGATCTAGTGATATCCAAGCAACAGAGCTTCATTTAGCATGATACTTGTGTGGGTTGTACATGAAACCACTTGTAATATATAAAATTATATATGTTGAAGCCTGTTATGATCAATTGTGAGTTAAAACTATCTAAAAAGTAAAGCTGATGATGGATTACTGTGGTGGAGTTAAAATAACAATAGCCTATTTCTTTTTGAAATGTGATGGAGTAAAAGGATAGTAACTGTGATTATGCATGCCCACAAGTAACTAAAACAATTGCAAGTGCAATAAGAAGCTACAGGAACTGTTAATCTACGTCGGTAATATTAACTTTATTTAATACAACATTTAAGGTACAAGATTTACATCATACAGCCCATGTAGTATAATATTTTACAAACGATGAATTACAGCATATATATGTGTGTAGCTTTCTTACAGTGCAGACGCTTTTCTGCTTGCTCTTGCCTCTGCTTACTTTTTTATGCTGTTTTTCTATTTTTCTTTCTGTAAACTTCAAGCAGCGGCTCCTGGACATTAACCTATCACTGGGACAGTTATTCTTCGTAAATAGACGGAGGGTTTCAGCCATATTTCAATATTTTTACGACGACCTCAGTCTTACAGTAGCGTGGCATAGCAACAGCTAAAGCCTGGTAGGCTACTGCATGCTATTTAGCTTAAGCTAGTTAGCAGCAAAATGCCTCCGTTCTCTACAGATGACTTCCACAAACTTCTACAGAAGATGGCCGTGTTGGAAATGAAAATGCAACGGTTGGAAGTTAACATGGAAGTGAATGGACTAGGTTGGAATGACACAACTTTACCAGTGTTGCAAAAGAATGGACAAAGGCATGCTAACTCAAAGCTAGTTAGCAGCTACAAGGATTCCAAGGAACAGGAGGGCTGTGTAACGGGTAATAAATCTACAAGTGGTAGTCCTCCCTGGAACTCTCTGGGTGCAAAGCCGAAGAGTAAATCATTTCCATGGGATTTGGGAGGACGAACAACAGGCAGAGCCCAGCGCTCTGAAATCTGTGATGCGACCGGCTGGCCTGCATTGTTATCACCCAGGAAGAGTGCCTCTTCAACCCCTATTCATACTAGGAATCAGCCGTGGACAGCTGCTAAAGGGAGAATTACAAACAATCCTCCTAAACCACAGAGTGTGCCAATCCAGAACAGATACGCTCCGCTGACACAGAACCGGAGATCTCTTTCTGATGACCTGGATAACCTGTCCTCTTCACACAGCAGGGTAAGGACCAATAGCTACTCCAAAAGTAAAAGGCTAGAGGGAAAGCTAACGACTGGGCCTGAAACTCTGATTGTGGGTGACTCTGCTGTAAGAGATGTAAAAGGTCTGTGTAGTAAGAACAACACCAAAGTACTCTGTTTTCCCAAGGATATGGTCTCTGACTTGGCTGAGAAGATCCTGCATATTGGGGCTGAACATCCGACTGTGAAGAATGTGGTACTGCATATTGGAACAAATGATGTTGTGAAACAACAGTCAGAAGTGCTGAAAAAAGATTTTAAATGTCTGTTGGAAACTGTCAGCTCTCTAAATGCAGAGGTGTTCATCAGTGGCCCTCTACCGCCAGTCAAAAGAGGAGTGGAGAGATTCAGCAGATTGTTTGCACTGAATACCTGGCTTTCAACTATGTATTGACCATTCTGTCAATTATATTGACAACTTTAACTTTTTCTGGGACCGCAGACATCTTTTTAAGGCAAATGGAGTTTGTCTGAACAAGTCAGGAGTGAAATTGTTTATCTCTAACGTATTCAACTGCCTACGTCATCAATCTGTTCCCTCTGCCAAGGACAAGCAACAAGAGGAATCAAAACAAGAGAAAGACACAACACATCGCACAGAAAACCTTGAAAATCTATCACTGCACCCGCCTGAGGAATGTCTTGATTATGGGAGACAAATGGAGGAGTCTCCACCGCCCTTCACCCCCCCTATCACCTCTGAGGATACTCTTCCTTCACCCCACAGCTTTCTCTACTCTCCGTTCACCCTTTCACCCTCGCCCACCCTCCTCGAGATCGCTGAACACACAAAGGAGATACAGAGGGTTGGCACAGATTCCTTCCTGGAGTTCAAAGACCAAACTAAGGCGATACGCAGGGTTGGCAGCATGTCCTTTACCCCCGCTCCTCAACGACGCCCACCAAAGACACCGCAGAGACGCGCACCATCTCCCCCGTCTTCATCACCGTGCCTACGTCAACCACCTCCCCCCCTGGCAGCATGTCCTTTACCCCCGCACCATCTCCCCCGTCTCATCACCGTGCCTACGTCAACCACCTGCCCTCCCTTCAAGAAAGCATCTGCAGTCTCCGAAGCCTGATAAGGATGTGTGTGTACAAAACGCAACAAACTCTTACTGATATGTGCTGGGTCCAGGCTCAAGGGTGTATGGCACTCTCAACTCTTTCCAGGACATGCCGGGGCTCTGCCTGCCAGTAGCTTTGCCGATATCTGTGTTGATAGATGATAGATTAAGAGCGGTGAATCAGCTTAGAAACAGGAAGTGCTCAAACGTTTGTGTGAGTTTATCAAATTTAGCAGTGATTCCATGTCAGCCACAGCTTGTCACAAAACATCTTACTGATAGTGTATCTAACAAACTTAAACTAGCTTTATTAAATGTCAGGTCTCTGGCAGGAAAAACATTTTTAATCAATGATTTTATCACTGAGCACAATCTCGATTTTATGTTTTTAACGGAAACTTGGATTGAACAAAAATAACAGTGCAGCTGTTCTTATTGAATCAACCCCTCCCAACTTTAGTTTTATGAGTCAGGAAAGAATCCATAAGAAAGGGGGTGGAGTTGCTATTTTGTTCAATGATTCCATTCAATGCAGGAAGACATCTTATGGGAACTTTGCTTCTTTTGAATATGTGGCCCTTCAGCTGAAATGCTCCTCTCGAGCTCTGTTCCTAAATATCTATAGACCACCCAAATACTGTGCAAGCTTTTTTGATGACTTTACTGAACTGCTGTCTATAGTGTGTATTGACTTTGACCGTCTTGTCATTGTTGGTGATTTTAACATTCATGTTGACAACCCCCAGGACAGAGGGGCAAAATAACTGTTTTGTGTTCTTGATAACTATGGACTGACTGAGCATGTGACGGAGCCCACGCACAATAAGGGGCACACTCTGGACTTAATTATCTCAAAGGCTCTGAATATCTCTAAGGTTGTGGTAACTGATGTTGCACTCTCTGATCATTCCTGTGTTTTCTTTGAGAGCTCTATTTCTGTTCACAACATTTTTCAAAAAGAGGAAACCACAAAGCGATATTTAACTGAAAATACTAGGGAAATGTTTACTCAGAATTGTTCTTCCACACTTGCCCCTGCTAACATCTCAGTAAATGAGCTAGTAGATCATTTTAATTCAAAAATTAAAAATGTTATAGATGCCATTGCTCCAACTAAGGTAAAGGAAGTGACTGGGAAGAAAATATCTCCATGGAGAAAGGCCATGAGCAGAAAAAAGAGAGTGTCGAAAAGCTGAACGTAGGTGGCGAAAAACAAATCTCCAGGTTCACTTTGAAATCTATAAAGAGAGACTTGGCCTTTATAATTTGGAATTGAAAAACGCACGACAGTCTTTCTTCTCTGACATCATTACCAAAAACAAAAACAATGCACGTGCCTTGTTTGCTACCGTCGACAGACTAACTAACCCCCCAGTGTCAGTAGCCTCTGAATTTCTATCCACCAGGGCATGCAATGATTTTGCCTCCTTCTTCACTAACAAAATTCAGAAAATCAGACAAGCAGTCAGTGCCTCTGCATCAGGTACAGCAAATGTGTTGTCCCTATGTCCACCTAATATCAATTCAAACACCATGACACAATTCCATCAGATTAATGATAAAAACTTAGAGGACATTATTCAACTTCTGAAATCCTCCTCCTGCTGCCTTGATATTATTCCAACAGGATTTTTCAAAGATGTTTTTCGTTGCATGGCCTCAGATCTACTTCATATAGTAAACAAATCTCTTCACTCAGGTATTTTTCCACAGGCCCTGAAAACTGCAGTCATTAAACCGCTCTTAAAAAAGAATAATCTAGATGCTTCAGTAATGAACAATTACAGGCCCATATCAAACCTGCCATTTCTAGGTAAAATCATAGAAAAAGTTGTTTTTCAACAGTTGAGTAATTTCTTGTATTTAAATAGTTGTTTCGATGTGTTCCAGTCAGGCTTTCGTCCAAACCACAGCACTGAGACTGCTCTTGTAAAGGTCTTCAATGACATCCACTTAAACACAGACAGTGGCAGAACTTCAGTGTTAGTATTATTAGATCTCAGTGCTGCGTTTGACACTGTTGACCACAACATATTACTCGACCGACTAGAAAACTGGGTGGGACTTTCGGAAACAGTTTTAAATTGGTTTGCATCCTACTTAAAGGACCGAAAAAACTTTGTTTCTATATGTAAATACACATCTGAGTTGACAAATATGACATGTGTGGTACCTCAAGGCTCCATCTTGGAGCCTCTTCTCTTTAACATCTACATGCTACCACTGGCTCAGATAATGAAAAACAGCAAAATAAGTTACCATAGCTATGCGGATGATACACAAATTTACATAACAATTTCACCAGGAGATTATGCTCAAATTCAAACACTGAGTAAGTGCATTGAACAAATCAATGACTGGATGTGTCAGAACTTTCTCCAATTAAACAAAGATAAAACTGAGGTAATGGTTTTTGGAGCCAAGGCAGAACGTATAAAAGTTAGCGCTGAGCTTCAGTCTGCAATGTTCAAAACAACAGATAAAGCCAGAAATCTAGGTGTAGTCATGGACTCTGACCTGAGTTTCAACAGTCACATTAAAATAGTTACTAAATCAGGCTACTATCACCTAAAGAATATATCTAGGATTAAAAGACTAATGTCACAGCAGGATTTGTAAAAACTTGTCCATGCTTTTATCTTCAGTAGACTCGACTACTGCAATGGTGTCTTCACAGGTCTCACTAAAAAATCTATTAGAAAGCTGCAGCTGATTCAGAACGCCGCTGCTCGAGTCCTCACTAACACTAAGAAAGTGGATCACATCACTCCTGTTCTGAAGTCTTTACACTGGCTTCCTGTGTGTCAAAGAATAGATTTCAAAATACTGCTGCTGGTTTATAAAGCTTTGAATGGTTTAGGCCCAAAATACATTTCTGACCTTCTGCTAAATTATGAACCATCCAGATCTCTCAGGTCTTCAGGGACTGGTCAGCTTTCTGTCCCCAGAGTCAGAACTAAACATGGTAAAGCAGCATTCAGTTATTATGCTCCAAATATCTGGAACAAACTCCCAGAAACCTGCAGGTCCGCTGCAACTCTGACTACTTTTAAATCCAGACTAAAGACTTTTCTTTTTGCCACTGCTTTTAATTGAACTATTTACATCTTAAACTGCACTGTAACTTTTATCCATGTATTTTTTCTTTTAATGTTTATTTTATTATCTTTTCTTTTTAATGACTGATTTTAAATGCCATTTTCTTAATGTCTTTCGTTTTTTGTAAAGCACTTTGAATTGCCTTGTGTTGAAAGGTGCTATATAAATAAACTTGCCTTGCCTTGCCTTGCCTTACAGCAAACATGTGCAATATATCCATTATTACAGCTCCGTGGGCTGGCAGTAAGGCGATATGGTCCGTTGTTATTGTGCATCCATGGGTAAAGAGAAACTCATGTAGTACTGAACACGTAACATGAACGTGCCGGGCAGCACGGTCCTCTGGGTTAGATGCGCGTTCATCATGCCGAGGGAAATAACTCTCAGAGTAACGTTATTAGCACATTTTTACAACTTGAGGAACGAATGTTTTTAATAAGGGCTATACAAACGTTCATACTGGGTAGTTTATTTAGTTTAAAAAAAATTATCCAACGAGTTACAGACCACTCTTTCCCCATGTATGTCAATGAGAAAAAGTGTTTCCGGGCCCAGCAACCTAAAGGAAGTGTAGTACCCGCCGTTTGACCAGCACGAATATTCTCATCAGACTCCGGCGCACTTCCTGGGGGCTTGTTCACGACATGCAGCCGACTCGCGGTGCTGCAGAGTTCCTTTATTATTACGCTTTTGCTTTGGATACTATTGATCTGTAAGTGCCAGAACATAACGTATAACCTGTGTAATATGTTGTAGAAAATGTGAGTCTGTAACATTTTCCCTGTATGAAGAGTTTGTTAGAACATGCTTAATTTAGCTAGCAGCTAGCTTTACATTTAGCTTGCTAGTCGTAGCATTATTGACAATGCACTATGTTAGGCTCATTATTAATGTTGCCGTGTTTATTGCACTTACATTTACAGTAAGCTGTTGTTTTCATATGCTTTAATATGGTAAAATTGTGAATTGTATTTGTTTGGTTAAATGGGTTTAATTAGTAGCATTACATACAGATGCTGTGTATATGTATGAGTGTATGTATGAGACACAGACTAATTGAATTAATGTATGTATATCAGTTATATGTGTACTAATGTATGCTTTATTTCTGTATTGTATTTCTAGTTTCACAATGAGAATCGTACAGTAAACATCAAGAAAAGCCAAAGCCTTGTGATTATTGGAGGATTCAAGTTGTTAGCTACCTGTCTAGCTTTGCATAGCCGCACACTGCGAGGGCAGAACATCTCCAGCTCCTCAGCAAACACACACCGCAGAGCTTCCTTTGTGCGGTCTTCTGGTGGACTGGAGGAACAGTTGTCGATGTGCAGGGCAATGCCCAGTGCTCCAAGGCCTGTCACTTCAGGACCTGACCTCACTTTGACCACCACACTCATCATGCCCCTGACGTACCATCCCCCATCGTCTGCTTGCATTTTCCGCTTTTCGTAGAGTTGTTAGACCCTCATCGCTGAGCAGCAGAGCCTTCTTATACATCCATGAGCAGAGCCGACAGGCAGGAAGACTATAGCACACCGCTTGCGCTTCATTATAATATATAAAAAAAGAACACCATGCGTGTCATGATGGCACATAACAGCTCGCGGCCGCAGATTACTCCGGTTCCCAGACCCCCCCCATACCCCACAAATATTTGTATTGCAGATCTACATGAATCACACAAATGACCTATTTTGGATTCAAAACGGCGAATTTTGCCGAAAGGTGACAAGTTTGCATCCCTGTAAAAGACTGCGCACATTCAAGTGGATGAATCCCAACCCAGACCTAGATTTTAAAATCAGCAGGAGTAGTGATCTGACTACTACTGCTGGGCGGACAAGGATTAGGTTGTACATTTCCAGATACCAATAATAACAAAAAAAACAGGCATCTTTTTCTCTTAAAAGCCACACCTAAATTGTCATCTACTTTAAAATCACCAGCAAGGTCTGTGAAACTGTGATTTGAGCTCAAGAAACAGTCCTGAGGAACCATCATGGCAGGCAAGTGAAAAAGACAACATTGTTTGCCGAACTGATTGACTGAGACAAGGCAACTGGACTCTAAAAACGAATTCAGGCGACCTTTCACTAGGGGTGCAACAACTAATCGACTTAATCGATTAAAATCGATTACCAAATTAGTTGCCAACTAATTCAGTCGTCGATTCGTTGGTGACGTCATCACGTGTGTTTTACGAGCCGTTAAGCTCCAACGTTATTGGTCTTTTTATCGGTACTGGAGACATTTAAAAAATATATGTCATGTATTATTGCTACAAAAACATTATATTGCAGTCTTAGTGTCGCCAACTCGTTTCTAATATGCAAAAAGACAAACAAATGCGTCTATGATGTATTTTCGATCAGACGAGATCTCTCTCCCCCCGTCTGTGTGCGAGGGGGCGGGGCAGTTTACACACACGCAGCTGCTACATGCAGCAACACACTGCGGGGATGGCGGAGAGAACGCGCTCCGAGCATACTTGCCAACCTTGAGACCTTAGAAATCGGGAGCATTTCAAAACCACCGCGCGGGGGGGGGGGGACGCGCGGGACTCGCGCTACCATGGAAACCAAAAGAGACGCGCTACCATGGAAACCAAACAATGGTGTAGCTGTCCGAGTGGAGACAGTCCTGAGTAAATCTGATTTTGTCAGAAATCGGGAGAAATGCGGGAGAAATATGACCCCGGGAGGAAACCGGGAGAGGGCAATGAAATCGGGAGTCTCCCGCGAAAATCGGGAGGGTTGGCAAGTATGCCAAAAGTGCAATAAGAGTTTAGCATGTAAGGGCGGTAACACGAGCAATTTGTCTAAACATTTATCAAAAGTGCTCCACATCCAGACGGAGGAATGCACCGGGTTCCACTGTCTTTCTAGCAGCTCTGTAGCCCCATCCACGAGTAACTTTTCCACGTCAGGTATGTTATGTATGCAGACCCGGCGTCATGGGCGGGCCCCATGGGGCCGGGCCCGCCCATCCAGGATTTGGGCCCGCCCGTCCAGGATTTGGGCCCGCTGTTTTAATCAGGGCTGAATACAACATTTTAATTGTTTTATTATTATGTTCAGTGGCGGCGCCAGGGTATACTGGGGTAGGCTACAGCCATACCAAGAAATGGCTTAGCCCCACCATGAAAAATGATTTTAAAGTAAGATAAATAAAGTCCGCCAACTCGCGCGGAGTAAATTGCACAGACAGCAGTAAAAACCGAAGACTAGAAACGGTTTTGAAAACTTTTGTCACGTAGTGATCGTCTTTTCTCAATAGAACATCTTTGATAATGTCTTCTGGCCAATCAGAATCAAGATAACGGCGTGGTGTTGTTGCAGGAAGTCCCCACGGAGAATACTTTTGCTGTAGTAAATCTCTATACATCGATACAACATTACGTGTTGATATAAATCAACACGTAATGAAATCAGACCCCACGGTTTGATGATTGATAGGTGTGTGGGCTGTCTTTCATTTTGACACACAGAACAATGGGGGCTATCCACCCTTATCCACAATGTAAAGTCATTCACAGCCTCTTCCCTCTTCTCTCTGTGAGGAGCAGCAGGTTCAGCTTTCAGAACAAAGTAACACAAAACTAAAATGGCATTCATTTTTTTTTTAAATATGTCGTGTAGTAGGCCTAATAGATTTATTTATTTTTCTTCTCAAGAGAGTACCAGAATGTGTATTTTATGTTTAGTATTTCAAAAACTCTCTTGTTATTTACATCAAGACAAATGTGCCTTTTTATTTCATACAGTTCCATTTGGATTGAGACAGGGAAATAATCTAAACCTCACGCGTGGCGTTTCACTGTCAAGGGGAGCATGTATGTAATTACATTGCAAATACTGATGTGAGCCCCCCCCACTGTATGGGTTAGCCCTACCAGAGATTACCCAACACAAATATTCTGTTTGTTGTTATTTGTAGGGCTTTGTCCTAATATTTATTTTTTGTTTTAAACTATGTATGATTAGTTTAATACCTTTTTTTTTTTTGCTATGAAATTCTGAATGAAAGGCTGCGCGCGAGACTGTTTTTTCGCTGGGTTGAGTCGTGTGGGTTTTTGAGTGAGATGCGGCACAGCAGCCTGTCAGTTTACTCTTGCTAGGTTAGTTTGGCTATTATCATTTATATTTATCTGCAACAATGGATATCAGGAAGTGGTTCACACTTATACACTTGAGAGGAATATGGCAACTCAGCGCAGGCACATTAGAAGACATCAGTTACGTTACCAACGAGCTAGCCAGCCAGCCAGGGACAAGGGAGGCTGGCAATCAATTATATTTTGAAGAGAAATTGACTCTCAAGCCAGCTCTCTCACAAACTCCTGCTCTGTGCGCAAGCAGACCACTGCACACGCTCTCTGCCTCGCTCAATCTCTCTCTCTCTCTCCCTTTCTCTCCATCGCTCAACCTCACTCCACATCTCCACCCTGTGTGCGCTCAAGTTTGCCTGCGTGCTAGCCCAAATTGGCACAGCGTTACAAATGTGCCACAAAACCAACCAATGGATGTAGTCTATAATAGGACCGTCAACAGCCTTATGGCAACCTAAACCCCCCCCCTTGACACATCTTGAGATTTCCCGGGAAATGTAAGTTTCGGGTTGGGCCCGCCCTGGTAAATCAAATGCCCGCCCAGAGACGTATGTCTGCCGCCGGGTCTGTATGTATGCTAGCAGCAACACACAGAGTTAACTACATTATACAAACATGGGTTAATGATTAGAGGTAACTGAGTTACTCTTTATTTTGTTAAAGTTTCAGCTATTCTGTTTATAGTTCTGTTATCACATTATTTAATACGATTTGTTAAAACACTGTTGTTTCTTTTGATGTGAAATATTATTTATTTAATTTAAATAAAAAGCAATGTTAATTTTGTTCAAAATGTGTTTAGTTAATTTAATAATATATGTATTTTTGAATCAAGTATTCATCTTTATTGTCTTCATTGTTAGTTTCCACATGCCTAAAACAACCTCAAGCTAAATCTAAAAGTTGATGGCTAAATAAGAGCGTTTGAGAAATTGTGCAAGGCGTACTGTAATAGTCCGAATAGTTGATTAATCGTTTCATTAATCGATAAATTAATTGATTATCAAATTAGTTGTTTGTTGCAGCCCTACCTTTCACCTCCACTTAATTAAATGCATGGTTGCAAGATAAAAATGTGAGTTAATAGATTTAGATAAACATTTTAAGTTGCAAACATTAATTTATAAGTTGTGTTGACGTAATAATGTTGGTAATTACATCAACTTAATATTGTGTGTAATTTGAACTCTGATTTCCGTGTTAATTGACTTCAAACTAAATTCAAGTTGTAGTAAGTAATGCAATTGGCTTGTTAACTTAATTGTTCTACACCTTGAGTTAAGGGTTTCAAGTCCACTCCCACTTAACATGCCTGGACATGTTCCGACAGTTAAGACAAATAGAAATATACAAAGGACATTTTAAGGTGAGTGTCATCTTTTGTCATTCAAACATAGTAGAGCCTTGTAGTTGCACTGTATAGGGAAATTGCTGTTTGACCTAAATTAGCAGCCTTTGAACTGTGAATAGTTCTGTGAGAGGATACAAAGTGGTAGAGGCTACTGTGAGAGTAAAAATATTTTGGTTACTATTGTGATATCTCTTTTTATTAAAAATGAATCTCGGTGAAGCAGATCAAGGACATGCTTCTTGAGGTAGGATCGTTATTTAGAGTTGTCATTGAAATGCAAGTTGTTGGCAGTCACTCATTCAGAATATATTCATTTAGGTCATTTCTCTTTTTTTCCTTTTTCAAAAATAGCACAATACAATTGAAGTACGCAGAGAACTATAGCCATCCGCTGCCTTGTCGTGTACCTTGGAGAAAAGGAAGAGGACCTTTTCAAGGAGTTTAGCGACGTAATTAAAAATCTTGAAATAAAATAAAATCCATGGGCCCAGTGTAAAAACACAGGACAAAATCACTGCTCTCTGTCAGTTACATTTTGAAGCATATTGCACTTTTGGCCACACCCCAATCAATAATATCTTAGCAACGTTCAGCATGGATAGGTGTTGACAGCAATGGCATGGGAAAAGGATTGTGTAAAATGTGACAAGTGGCTTCTGCTCTTCACTTAACCAGTTCACATATCGTATGGAACCTGCAAAAAAGATGAGAAGGGACACTAAAACTTGCACGGTTGTGAATGACAAAATCTGTCCACATGCATTTAAACACTAGGCAAAGTACTCAAAAGCACCTCTGTGTGTCTTCAGGACCACATTGCCATGACGACACACACATGCAGACTCAATAAGTGAAAACAATACCAGCGTTACTTTAGCAGCTGGTAATAATGGCTCTGAATTAGCTAAGAGTGACAGTTTAAAAAGTATGCAATTACCTAATTCATTATCTGATGCGCTAACCTATTATTTAATGTGCTTCAAAAGGACATGAATATCGCCTTCATCAGTGACCGGTCCACCCCAGGATCTGACCATACGATGGCAGCCATCGTGGTCTAGGGAAACAAATGAATGAGCAAGCATTCTGCGTTAAATGTGTTCATACTGTTAATGACTGTCGGCAGTGTAAACATCTTTGTTACATCTTTTGTAAAATTGTTGTGTGTGATCTGCAGGTTGGCGGCCATTGAGAGTTTGTTTCTGTAGTTTTACAAAGACTTTACAGATTTTACATATTTGGCACTGGTTCTAAATATGCAAAGGCCTCTAACTTCGTTGTGATGGCAGCATTTCTTTGCTGTGTCCCCCTTTTTTTTCAAGATTCAAATGAAGCTCAGCGCAAGTTCTTTCAGGAAGATACATTCACTCCGCAGCTGCATATAATCAGCTCAGCACAGGCGTTCTCTTTAACCTATTACATTTCACCTCATTCTCCAGCAGCCAATCAACGTGCTGCAGCCAAACTATAAAATGGTTCTCCGCTCTCCTGCAGTCAGCTGTGATTTCAGGTGTTCATGCACCTTATCATATGGCATGTGTCAATAAATGTTCAAACAAAATGAATTCTCTCCTGATTGAAACATCATGCGTTGAAATAAACAACTGCATTTCAAAATAAAAAGTGAATTGCCTAATATTTTTGTTGTGGAATCAATTAATATCTTTCTTTAAAGGCAAAAACATGAAAAATGTCACAAGTTAGACACTTCTATTATTGTTTGTTTGGTGGCTCATCTAAACTCTCCTGTCATTTCAGATCCCGCCTTCCTCCAGGTTCTTGTAATCAGCTCACTCCCCTCACCTGTTACTCATTCCCTCATCACTCCACAGTATTTATACCACCTCACTATCACTTGTCCTTTGCGATTGTCTTGTCTTTTCTGCCAAGCTCTTCAGTGAGTGTTGTGCTTTAGCCTAGATTTTTGTCCTGCCCGGTTTTTGATCCCTGCCTGCCTGTTTACGGATCTCGAGTTCCTGCCTGCTCCCTGTCTGGTTTTGGTTGCCTGTCTGACGGATTTCCTGGTTTTGACCCTGCCTGTCCCTGACCTGAATAAACTGAACATTGCTATACACTGATTGTATCCGAGTCTGTTGTGGCAGATATCTCTGCTCTGCGCCGATCCTATATGAGTGTGCTTTAAAAGAAGGAAAACCCAAACAGCCAGGATGAGGGTTAAACAATAATCTGTTTTAATGATAAACGGAAAGAATACATTACACTTTCAAAGGAGTGGGCTTGAGTCCCACTCCCTGCTCTGGTTCTAATGCCGGGAGAACCTTTCATCTTGTCGGCAGGAGTAAAAGAGAAATAACTACAAAATAGAATAGGCTTATATGCAAAAAAGGAGGAGCTGTGGTCAGTTTCTCATTGGGAGATGCAAAAAAGATGGCTTCTCTTAGCGAATCAGCGCGTGCCAGCAGAGATGATCCGGAAACAGTCCCTTGGTTTGAAGCAAAACAACCACATCTGGTGTTCGCTGTCTCATACTGTTGCTTTCACACACACACATTCTTCCGACTTCCCTCTCTGCTCCCCTCCCCCAGAGTAATAAAACCTGTTTACACCAACCACCCCAGAATGTTCATACAGTTTCAGTCCTCACATTTATGAAAGGATAAAACAGAGAAATCAATACAAAACACAAACACAGGTATTGTTTGAACAGTATTCACTTAACTGCTACTATTGATAATTACCAGAGAAACTCCAGGGGCCTCTTTCAATATCTGGAAATTGCAACAAGACTTTCTGCCTTTTCAAATGTAACACTCTTCCCAAATATCAGATGATAATTAATCTTCAGTCGTGCTATTCTGCTCCCTGATCTCTCTGCGAATTGAAAGTACTTATTGCCTGAGATCGCATGCTGTGGTTTTATTAAATGTGCCAAGTGCTACTGTCTTAGGGAAGAAAGCTTTTAGATGTTCAGCTCCACTAACATGGAACAGTCTGCAAAAAGAATGGAAAATTCCTAAGCTAGTACCACTACATGTTTTTACAGCTCGGTTGGATGCTACAAAATCAGATGCTGTTGGTACCTGTACATGTGGTTAAATATGTAAATAGTAATCCCTGTACATTTTGCTGTATGATGTCCTTTTGTTGTTCTGTTGTTTATGTTTTTATGTCTTCTTGTGGAACCTACTGCTGCAGGTCTCCCTTGAAAAGAGATCATTGATCTCAATGGGATTTTACCTGGATAAATAAAGGTTTTGAATTGAATTGAATTGGGTTCTGATCTGTAGTGAACTTGACAAAAAAGCTAAGAAAAAAAACTATTGAATACAATATATTTGGAGCAACTTAATTTATAAATGGTTGTCAGCTTAAAAACATATGTTCACAATGATGGTAATTAAGTACATACAACTTAAAATTCCTTTTTAAAATCATACGGTAAAACAAGTTGGAACAACTTCATCTTTTGAGTAATCAACTTCAAAACTTGTGGTTATGCTACCAATTATTAAGTAAGTGGTAATTAAAAACACCTGATTGTAGAGGAAAAGCCTTCTCCCCTAACTCAAATAACTTTGTTGCTTTAAGACAATTTCATTAGAAGGTGTCTTAACACAATAAACATCGATGCAAACTGTTGCGTTGATTTTCTTTGTTGAGCCAAGGCATTTGTTTTTAGAGTGTGGAAATCGTTCGCGAAACACACCCGATTCTTTGCAGGGGATGCCCACAGCGGGCGGCAGAACAGACCTGAATCCAATCGACTTCTCAGGATGACGAGAAAACTTCTCACTGTTCAAAAACAGCCAACAGGCACAGCAGAATCACGATAAGGGCCATTTTCCCAGACCAGCACAGCATCCGTGATGTTTTTGGGGCAAATCCTCCTCAGCCCAGCCCCAGCCCGAACGTGGATGCGCTCCGGTCTCTCCGCGATGTCCCTGGGGTAATTCCTCCTCAGCACAGCAGCACACGACAGGTGGAAGCAGGCCTCCGCTACAGCAGAAACTGACAGGTGGAAAGCAGGCCCCAGCCCGAACGTGGAGACGCTCCGTCTCCGCGATGTCCCCGGGTTAAAATCTCCTCAGCACAGCAGCACACGACAGGTGGAAGCAGGTCTCCGCTGCAGCAGAAACAGGACAGGTGGAAAGCAGGCCCCAGCCCGAACGTGGAGACACACCGTCTCTCCACGACGTCTCTGGGGCAAAATCCTCCTCACCACAGCAGCACAGGACAGGTGGAAAGCAGGCCCCAGCCCGAACGTGGAGACACTCCGTCTCTGGGGAAAATCCTCCTCACCACAGCAGCACAGTACAGGTGGACGCAGGCCTCCGCTACAGCAGTACAAGACAGGCAGAAAGCAGGCCCCAGCCCGAACGCGGAGAACGTTCAGGCCACTCCGCAATGCCCTCGGTGAAAATCCTCCTTTCCACGCCGGCGGAAGAGAGGCAGCCCTGCCCCTCACTTTCCACGCTCCGTGAGGCGGATGAGTAAAAGCACTGCCAGGTGAGGCGCTCCTGCTCTGATCGACCCTCCTGCTCTGATCGACGCTCCTGCTCTATCGACAATATACAGTGGGGCAAAAAAGAATTTAGTCAGCCACCAATTGTGCAAGTTCTCCCACTTAAAAAGATGAGAGAGGCCTGTAATTTTCATCCTAGGTACACTTCAACTATGAGAGACAGAATGGGGGAAATAATCCAGGAAATCACATTGTAGGATTTTTAATGAATTAATTGGTAAATTCCTCGGTAAAATAAGTATTTGGTCACCTACAAACAAACAAGATTTCTGGCTCTCACAGACCTGTAACTTCTTCTGTCACAGTTCTGTCTAGGTTTGGGTGTTTTCACTGTTCTCTGTCATGTTTTCCTCCTGTCGTTAGTTTCCCTGTGTTTTCTCCTCCCTCCTCACCTGTGTCTCGTCAGCTGATTGTGTTCACCTGTGGCTCTTGTGTTTTCTCCTCCCTCCTCACCTGTGTCTCGTTAGCCGATTGTGTTCACCTGTGTCTTGTAATTATCCCTCCCTGTATTTAGTCTTGTCTCGTGCTGTGTTCAGTGTCGGTGCTTCTTTTGTTGGTGACGGAATTCACCGGTGAGTGTTCTGTTTTTGTCTGTATTCATTCCATTAGCCTTGAAATAAAGGTTTATCAGAGTTATCTGCGCTTGGGTCCTGCTTCCTTCACTCAACCGTGACAGAAAGCACCGACCAAAGATGGACCCAGCAGATGACCCATTTGAGGAGGAACTACAGCATTTTTCCTTTGCTTTGGCTGGCTGCTATGATTGGTGGAGGGGAGCGTCCAGTGTTCGGCAGAAGGAGGCCGCTCTGGTAGAGGCGCACCGGTTGGCTATGGAGAAACCAGACTTGGTGAAGTTCTTACCTGGCTGGATGTTGAACTTCATCTGGGTGTGTGATTTCCAGCCTACGGACTATAAACGTCTCGGTGTGTTCCGTCTGGAGTCAACCAGTGCTTCCGCCCCAGTTCCTGCTCCTGTTGAAGAGTCGTTTTCTGGAACTCGGCTGGCTTTTGGAGGTCCACGGAGCCTTCAGGCGGCTTCTAGGAGAAGGAGTCGCAAGTCCAGGCTAGCAATCCGAGCCCCAAGAGCCATGGTTCCGGCTACAGAACCGGCCCACACAGCCATAGTTCCGGCCCCAGTACAGGCCCCAGCAGCCATGGTTCCAGCCCCAGTTCTGGCCCCAGCAGCCATCATTCCGGCTCCAGTTCTGGCCCCAGCAGCCATCATTCCGGCCCCAGTTCTGGCCCCAGCAGCCATGGTTCCAGACCTAGTTCTGGCCCCAGCAGCCATGGTTCCAGCCTTAGCTCTGGCCCCAGCTGTCCTAGTCCCTTCTCTAGTCCCTTCTCCAGTCCCACCTCTAGTCACTTCTCAAGTCCCTACTCAAGTCCTTTCTCAAGTCCCTCCTCTAGTCCCTTCCCTAGTCCCTTCTCCAGTCCCTCCTTTAGTCACCTCTCTGGCCCCTTCCCGAGCCCCTTCTCTAGTCCCACCTCGAGTCACTTCTCTAGTCCCTTCCCTCATCCCATCTCGAGTTCCCTCTCGAGTCCCCTCTCCAGTCACCTCTCGAGTTCCTTCTCGAGTCCCCTCTCGAGCCCTCTCTCGAGTCCCCGCTCAAGCCCCTACTCATGTTCCGTTGGAGGTCCCGCAGACTAGTCTTCTGCCGGGGGTCCTGCCAACCCCATGTCCTGTACCGTTGGAGGTTCCGCTGGGGGTCCTGCCAACCCTGTGTCCTGTCCCGTTGGAGGTCCCGCAGACTAGTCTTCTGCCGGGGGTCCTGCCAACCCCATGTCCTGTCCCGTTGGAGGTCCCGCAGACTAGTCTTCTGCCGGGGGTCCTGCCAACCCCATGTCCTGTACCGTTGGAGGCCCCGCCGACTACTCTCCTGCCAGGGGTCCTGCCAACCCTGTGTCCTGTCCCGTTGGAGGCCCCGCCGACTACTCTCCTGCCGGGGGTCCTGCCAACCCCATGTCCTGTGCCGTTGGAGGTCCCGCCGACTACTCTCCTGCCGGGGGTCCTGCCAACCCTTTGTCCGGTCTCGTTGGAGGCCCCGCCGACTACTCTCCTGCCGGGGGTCCTGCCAACCCTGTGTCCTCTTCCGTTGGAGGCCCCGCCGACTACTCTCCTGCCGGGGGTCCTGCCAACCCTGTGTCCTGTCCCGTTGGAGGCCCCGCCGACTACTCTCCTGCCGGGGGTCCTGCCAACCCTGTGTCCTGTCCCGTTGGAGGCCCCGCCGACTACTCTCCTGCCGGGGTTCCTGCCAACCCCATGTCCTGTCCCGTTGGAGGCCCCGCCGACTACTCTCCTGCCGGGGTTCCTGCCAACCCCATGTCCTGTCCCGTTGGAGGTCCCGCCGACTACTCTCCTGCCGGGGGTCCTGCCAACCCTATGTCCTGTTCCGTTGGAGGTCCCGCCGTCTACTCACCTGCCGGGGGTCCTGCCAACCCTGTGTCCTGTCCCGTTGGAGGTCCCGCCGACTACTCTCCTGCCGGGGGTACTGCCAACCCTGTGTCCTGTGCCGTTGGAGGTCCCGCCGTCTACTCTCCTGCCGGGGGTACTGCCAACCCTTTGTCCTGTCTCGTCGGAGGTCCCGCCAACCGCTCTCCTGCTGGGGGTCCTGCCAACTCCTGGTCCTCTTCCGTGGGGGATCCTGCCGAAGCCTGTCCCGCCGGCTCCGGTTCCTGTCCGGCCGACACCGGGTCCTGCCCGGCCTCCGGAGCTGTCTGGTCTTCGCCCTCGATCCCGACCCTCTGTGAGCCGCGGTCTTCGTCCGCGGGCCCGGCCTCCTGACTCTTCCTGCCGCTGCCCTCGTCCTCGGGCCCGGCCCCCTGACTCTTCCTGCCGTGGTCTTCGCCCTCGATCCCGACCTTCTGGGAGCCGCGGTCTTCGTCCGCGGGCCCGGCCCCCTGACTCTTCCTGCCGCTGCCCTCGTCCTCGAGCCCGGCCCCCTGACTCTTCCTGCCGCTGCCCTCGTCCTCGAGCCCGGCCCCCTGACTCTTCCTGTCGCTGCCTTCGCCCTCATGCTCGGCCCCCTGAGTTCGCCCGCTGTGACCTTCGCCCCACCATGGACTCTGCCTTGCCCCCGGGCCGTCCGCCCGAGACCCCCCCCCATGGACTCTGCCTTGCCCCCAGGCCGTCCGCCCGAGTCCCCCTTCTCGGCTTCTGCCGTGCCCCCGGGCCGTCCGCCCGAGATCCCTTCCTGGTCCCCTACTGGGCTCCTGGGCGGTCAGCTTAGTCCCGTCCTCCGGACCCCCTCCACCCACCCTGGTGGCCTAGGGATACGTCCCTCCTCCGGACCCCCTCCACCCACCCTGCTGGACTTTATTGGATTTTGGTTTTGGGGTGTAGGGACGTCTAGAATCCGTCCCTTGAGGGGGGGGTTCTGTCACAGTTCTGTCTAGGTTTGGGTGTTTTCACTGTTCTCTGTCATGTTTTCCTCCTGTCGTTAGTTTCCCTGTGTTTTCTCCTCCCTCCTCACCTGTGTCTCGTCAGCTGATTGTGTTCACCTGTGGCTCTTGTGTTTTCTCCTCCCTCCTCACCTGTGTCTCGTTAGCCGATTGTGTTCACCTGTGTCTTGTAATTATCCCTCCCTGTATTTAGTCTTGTCTCGTGCTGTGTTCAGTGTCGGTGCTTCTTTTGTTGGTGACGGAATTCACCGGTGAGTGTTCTGTTTTTGTCTGTATTCATTCCATTAGCCTTGAAATAAAGGTTTATCAGAGTTATCTGCGCTTGGGTCCTGCTTCCTTCACTCAACCGTGACATCTTCTGTAATAGCCTCTTCTGTCCTCCACTTGTTAACTGTATTAATGGCACCTGTTTGAACTCGTTATCAGTATAAAAGACACCTGTCCACAACCTCAAACAGTCACACTCCAAACTCCACTATGGCCAAGACCAAAGAGCTGTCAAAGGACACCAGAAACAAAATTGTAGACCTGCACCAGGCTGGGAAGACTGAATCTGCAATAGGTAAGCAGCTTGGTGTGAAGAAATCAACTGTGGGAGCAATTATTAGAAAATGGAAGACATACAAGACCACTGATAATCTCCCTCGATCTGGGGCTCCACGCAAGATCTCACCCCGTGGGGTCAAAATGATCACAAGAACGGTGAGCAAAAATCCCAGAACCACACGGGGACCTAGTCAATGACTTGCAGAGAGCTGGGACCAAAGTAACAAAGGCTACCATCAGTAACACACTACGCCGCCAGGGATTCAAATCCTGCAGTGCCAGACGTGTCCCCCTGCTTAAGCCAGTACATGTCCAGGCCCGTCTGAAGTTTGCTAGAGAGCATTTAGATGATCCAGAAGAGGATTGGGAGAATGTCATATGGTCAGATGAAACCAAAATAGAACTTTTTGGTAAAAACTCAACTAGAGGAGAAAGAATGCTGAGTTGCATCCAAAGAACACCATACCTACTGTGAAACATGGGGGTGGAAACATCATGCTTTGGGGCTGTTTTTCTGCAAAGGGACCAGGACGACTGATCCGTGTAAAAGAAAGAATGAATGGGGCCATGTATCGTGAGATTTTGAGTGACAACCTCCTTCCATCAGCAAGGGCATTGAAGATGAAACGTGGCTGGGTCTTTTAGCATGACAATGATCCCAAACACACCGCCCGGGCAACGAAAGAGTGGCTTCGTAAGAAGCATTTCAAGGTCCTGGAGTGGCCTAGTCAGTCTCCAGATCTCAACCCCATAGAAAATCTTTGGAGGGAGTTGAAAGTCCGTGTTGCCCAGCGACAGCCCCAAAACATCACTACTCTAGAGGAGATCTGCATGGAGGAATGGGCCAAAATACCAGCAACAGTGTGTGAAAACCTTGTGAAGACTTACAGAAAACGTTTGACCTCTGTCATTGCCAACAAAGGGTATATAACAAAGTATTGAGATGAACTTTCGTTATTGACCAAATACTTATTTTCCACCATAATTTACAAATAAATTCTTTAAAAATCAGACAATGTTATTTTCTGGGTTATTTCCCCCCATTCTGTCTCTCATAGTTGAGGTATACCTAGGATGAAAATTACAGGCCTCTCTCATCTTTTTAAGTGGGAGAACTTGCACAATTGGTGGCTGACTAAATACTTTTTTGCCCCACTGTATAGTTAGATTCCACCTTCATGACATAGGAGGTGAAATAGGGAGTGCATTTTTTTACCGTGAGTAAATTTGTAAGTAAAGTAAGTTTTGCCATGAGTGAATGAAACTCTTATTTCTTCTTGAGGTCTGCAGTGAAGCGTGTACACATTTGCTGAATATGAAAACACTCTCAGTGTGTGCCCACTGTGCGACTGTCAAGTATAAACAACCTGTGGCCGCCGAGCCACTCATGTGGATGTCAGTTTTACACACATTCTGAGGCCGCCTTGCCTATGTTTTTGTTTTCACTGCTAGTTTATGCTTAAATAAATAAAATCATTAATGAAGTTTCAGCTTAGACCCCACACTTAATAAGTCTCCCCCTGGCCCACCTACATTTCTCCAGGCCCACCCACACAATAATTCCTACGCCACTGTGTGTGACACTGGCATTTGTTTTCAGAAGATATTATGATAGTGTCGCAACGTCCGTTCCAGTAGCCTACTGCGGTCAAACTCAGCCGTCTCTCACGTTTGCTTGGTCAAATCAGCCGCTCTTCATTTTTGAGTGCGCGATATATCGCGCCTTTACGGTAATCGCCAAGAAGCGACACTGAAGCGACAAGAGTAAAAGAATGCATATTTGTTATGCTTTATTTGCGATACAAATAATTTGTACCATAAGTACTTAATAAAACTGACACTGTTTGACTCAGTCCTAGTTTGACTGCTACCAACAATAAAATGAAGTACTTTTACTGTGTACTTTTTGGGTAATACTCTGTCAAACTCCCCTCCTGACTACAATAATGCATGTATTCTGCTATTTGATGAGGGATATAATTATTTTTTGCCATACGTTTTTAGTGAAATTGATAATGTTGGACTCAGTACTACTTGGACTACTCCCACAAGTACAATCAAGTACTTTTACTTTGTACTTTTTGATGAATACTCGGTCAAACTCCCATCCTGAGTACAATCATTAATGTATTGTACTCTATGAACTATGATTTATTGTACTCAGAGCAGGAGTTTAACCGAGTATTACTCAATAAGTACAGAGCTGAGCAGAGCACAAACACACACGTCATGCACCTTGTGGACCGGACATCTCCTTCATAAAACGAGTAATAGGCGTAATAATCGGGCAGTTCGATGTGTGTAGAGGTGTGTGTGGTTAAAACGAAGCAGCCTGCAGTTGTTCTTTAGCTGTTCTAATGAAGGTAAACACAGTGAAGGTACAGCTCCACTTCCTACCTGGCGAAACGGTAACTTTCTCGTGCGCTCCAGCACGTATCTCTTGCGCACGAGAAAGTATATCGTGATGAGCAAAACCGTGTCACTTGGCCCAGGTGGTTTCCACAGAACAGACAAAACATGTTTAACGACTGTAGAGGAAACTTCTGTGTAGCAATTGCATTAGGAGTCACCGACTCAGGAAGGAGACACGGTAGAGCAGGAGCTTTTGATGTCAAACACTGATGGTTTATTTGGAGTTACGGCCGGAGGATTCACATCACAAGTCACATCAGTCACGGTGAGACTGCACGGGTGGGTTGCCACGTCAATTCTAAAGAACTCTACCTCAGACCCCTGTATTTAGCTAGTTCTGAGAGCATCATCAACATGCTGCATAACAACATAGAACCATAACACCTCTATCAGCTGACGCCAACAGGCAGGAACATAGAATCATAACACCTCTATCAGCTGACGCCAACAAGCAGGAACAGGGAGACAGAACACTGAGAGCACAGCAGCCAAGGTTACAAGGTGCGTGTGCTCAGTCAGGACAGTTTGAACTGATCAACTGGGTCAAAGTTATGGGCCTTGGAAAATATTCCACAACAGTTCCTCTCTTTTTATCAATTTTGATCATCTAAAAACCTTAGTCTACTAATATTTTGTTCAATACTTAAATCAATGGGAATCTTCAGATTTGAGTGTGGACTTACATCAATTACATCACAAAGTAGAATAAGATTGAAACATTCAATCACAATGATTGATACAGCCAATCATAATAGGAAAAATCATCTCTCATCAGTGTTTGATCATCTTTCGTCAAAAGCACAATAATGAACACACATAAACCACAGATGCACAATAGCAAAAATATTTGTTTTGGGCCAAAACTGAAATTAATCCAGTACTTGAAACATCATTGTAGGTCTTTCTGTGCATGGATAATACATTAAAGAGTAGTGTTGTTAAGCCTGATTGCTGGACGATTAAGGATATTAACATTATCTGTGATAATAGTAGAAATATCTGAAAATATTAATTAATTAATTTTGTTTAGTGCGAAAGTGTAATCTGATCCGGCAAAAATATATGAATCACCACTATTCAACACATGTCTGTTCATTGGAAATATAAAAACAGTCATTAATTGTACATCTGTAAATATCCAAGGTATAAAATCAATTCAAAGTTCATCTTTGTACGAGAGCTGGAAGAACATGTCCTTCAGTCTTTCTGACTCGTTCTCCTCCTCTCTAACAACAAAGAGTGTCTGGTGTGTAAAGGCATCCTGATACTGTAGATTAGCACTGAGGTGCTGATTGGCTCAAACTCTTCGTCATCAGAGCGCCATATTTCAACCCCCCCAATTGCTCTGCTTTTGTGTGGCTCATTCAGTGAGCACTGTATGATCCCCCAGTGAAACGGAGGCTCATTTGCCTGCATTCCTTCTGCTATCTGCTTGAGAGCAGTGCAACTGCATATTCCAAATGGTGCATCCAGGTCTCCCCCCGTGGATGGGAGAGGTTATGAAGACATCTGCTCCTCCAAAAAACAAGGAACCTTGTATGAAGCCTCTGAAGCCCTCGCTCGTCCCGCAGGGTTGTCTGCCTGAGCCCACAGTGCAGAATGGTGAAGAAGCATCCCATCTCCTCAGATAGTTGAAGATTATAATCCTCTCATCTCGAACGACCTTGTGCCTCCTTGCCCGTGGATGGTGCCTCCTTGCCCTCTACAGCCGGAGAGTGTGACCCTCTCTCTCTGACCCTTGGCCTTCAGAGCTGTCCTAGTTATTGAGTTAACACCTGATAGGGATGTTTTCCTGAGTGCAGACAACTCAAAGTAATGGATTAGCACATTATCATTTAATTACAAAAATAGGATAGGCCCCTCAGAATTATTTGGGAGCCTTCCTGACACATGCACATGCATAAATGTAAGGTTTGTGTTAGTCATTTAACATGCAAGAATCATATATTAATTTAAAGGTGAGCTAGTCCCTGGATATAATCCCTTCTCAATTATTCTAAATGTTATATTAATTCACCATTTGCTAAAATACTAGTTTATCAGAAATATATATTCTTCCTCTTCCATAAAATAGGTTTGAGTAATAAATGTTCCAATATAAAATCAATTACTCAATATAATTGACTCTTCCCTCCCTTTTCTTACATATGTCACATATGAAATAATAACTTAGGAGTCTATTTAAGCATGGTGTAGTTTATAATCTATTACTCGAGAAGACTCAGTATCACCTGTGTGCAGCTTGCAAAAAAAAACAATTGTGAGAAACATATTATGCAGGAAATGCATACCTTTGTTGAAAAACAAAGCATATCTGATTTGGGAGGAAAAGCTTCAACCCCCTTAACATCTGAGTTATTACTGAAGGCATAGCATGAATGGAATTGGGTGTCTGAGGGTGTCATTACTGAGAAATGTGAAACAAATTCAAAACCTTACATTTGAAAACAGGTTTGCATTCCTCCACTTAAGGTGACGTTATCATTGGAAACAATGAAAGCTAATTGTTTTGAGGTAGAATCTATCAATTGAATCGTTAGAGCAGAACAGAATGGTCGTATTGTAGCCTGAGTTTCGTGCAGCCTCTAGTTTTTACCAGGTGGACACATTGTCTATATGATGTGAATACATGTAGAACTAAGAGGCCCCTGACATTAGGCCTATTTTAAAAATAGTAGGGGCTTTTAACAGCTTGCCAACTTACAGGCATCCTCTGCCTAGCAGTATGAATAGCCTTAAAAAACAACCCACTCTGCGGTAACGAGAGTCATATCTCTGAACCAAATGCCCTAAGTGAAGCCGTTAATCCCATCTGACTGACCCAAGGGTTGGTGCTGGTGTGACAGGAAGGCTTCCAGGTGTTCAAAGCAGATGTCAAGCTTTCAGTTCATGGCTCGGTGGGGGGAGCAGACCCACGTGAGACAGTATCAACGGCTGTAATGTTCAGTTTGAGGAGCGTCATTCTCTCTGGGAGCAGGAAATGGTGTCCATTCTCAGACCAGACCATTAATGTCATTTCATGTAGAGCAGCCATAGCATCTCTGCGACTGCACTCAGCCGGACTGTAGCAGGGTAGAACTGGGTGACTCTTAGTGAAGCCGTCCAAGGCGATAGGCAAAATGGAACCACGTACCAACAAAAGGGACACAAGGTCATCAATGTCTCTCTTTACCATTGGCCTAATTGCACAACAAATGAGTGGAAAAAAATGTGGAACACTAATCCATCATCATGTGAAATGTTGAGTTAATCTAAATAATTACTTATGGGTTGAAATCAAATTAACATTAACATTGGAACTAAAGTCAGTCAAAATTGGACTTGCACGGATCAGAATCTAATCAATACACCATTTTCCCAGCTCTGTAACGAAAAGGATAACAAGATTAGGTACATTACGAGAGTGTTAAAACACCCAAACATGTACATTTATCTTATTCTAGTAGAGATTAGAGGACAAGGTCTAATGTTGTGAACAAAATGATCAAGTCAAAGTTATTTTATTTATTCTATGTTATGTACCACATTTAATTTAATAATTAATCTTGAATTACTAATCAACAATTTACAATTTGGATAAGGTGAATACTTATCTAAAGTGCGTGTGTGTGTGTGTGTGTGCGTGTGAGTGTGTGTGTGTTTGTCTGCCCAAGGTTTAAAAACATTTGGGACAGCACAGCAGTGAGAACGTTATGAGACTAAACTCGAAGGAAGCTAGACTGGAGCATTTTAACTAAATCAAAACACTTGCACATTAATTAAATACATTTGACATTTAGCTCGAGCTGGGTTCAATACTTTTCTTTATGGTATTTAAAATTGGGCTTGAGTAGAACCCCTGGATTTGGCTTGCAACACAAAGTGATACTGATCTCTGTAGGACTTGGAAGTGTCACGATTCAAAGTGTGGGCCTGTAAAAGACAGGCCCTTGGAAAACAACATCTATTTTTTTAACTGTAATTACTTATTTTAAAGATTGCAACATTATACTTTTTAAAGAATTGCTCAATTAATTTAAACACATTTATTATGCACACAATAATCACACAATAAAAACTTCAACAAATATATTGATCCTGGCTTAACCAGCGACCTTTACTCTGTTGTTCATAAGCTCGGTTTCAGAAAACTTGTCAGTAGTTTAACAACTATTTTAATTTTAGTAATGTCTATGGAGACCAATTGGTTGATACGAGAAATAATTTGAAGCAGTTTAATAAAGAATGTTAAACTATTTTTAAAACTGTAATTGAACTTCAACTTATATTAATTATCTGATTCCAGTGGCTAGTTGGAACAGATAATCAGCAAAGTTTCCATTTTGCAGCAACAGCACAAAAGGTTTCAACAACAATTAGTATTATGTCTGAGTCTAGTTCTGTCTTATCTGCTTTGTTTCGGAATGTGTTCAATACATTACGTTTTTATTCATTATTACGATACAATACATAGATTTAAGAATAAATTAAACAAATAATACAACATTGACCTAAAAAAACAGATTTTGCAACCCTGATCTCCTCAGGCAGGTCTCTGAGGGTCTCGGGGCGCAGGACGGGGCATAGGGTTTATACAAGGTCACAAACATATCTTAACATACCAGCAATACTATTTAAGAATGGATTCTTAAAGCAATATAATCTTATTTTCTTCTTACACAGCGCACACCCTGAACAGTGTGCTTCTTGTTTACTTTTTCCTCTGCACACTCAGATGCAGGACATACAAACACTCTTTTGCTATTTTGCAGCACATTTATACGTCCAGAATTTTTTGCTTTACATCTTTATATTATTTATTTTTCTCAAGTCATTTACTTTTGGTGGGATAACAAAAGTTTATTTCATTTTACCCTGTCTATGGATTGATTCATTATTAGTTGTTACAAAACATACACAAGACGGCGGGACAAACCAATATAGACCAGACAATCAGACAAACATGAACTCGTAATAAACACCAGTGTGACAGCAAAGCTCATCCAGCTCAATTTAGTCTGAATTAGGAGGTTTCAGAGGGGGTAGGGAATTATCTCTAGTGGGGCGCCTTGACTCGCGCGTCCACCCTTGTACAAGTGCTAAGATCGTGCCTGAAGACCGTCCAAAAGCGATAACTAGCTTATCCTCTTGCGACACCACTACTCTATTCTAGTGGCGCTATGAATCCCCGACCAGGAGAACATAGACTTTTTTTCCGCTACCCTTTCTCTCCAAACGACAGCCCAGTTAACTGTAGTCCTACACGACCAGCCTATACACTTGCCATCGAGCTCATCCAATGATGAAACACAGTTTGCTCTACATTTGCGTGCCACTACCCACCTGTGATCAATTAGCCTATAATTTTATGTATGCACCCCTGACCGCCACCAGCTCCTCAATGTCTAGGGAACTGTGGCGCATCGGGCGATGCACGCACCTCGCGCTGGTCCGTCTAACCATGAGAAAGGGGTCGCAAGCAACGGGTGCTTTTAGACCATTTCTTTTTCAATTTTTTCAAAAGAGATGGCGGTGGTGTGAGTTAAAACTTTTATAGGCAAAAACATGTGACTTTCTTCCTCTCAGCTGCACTTCTCCAGCTCCACAAGCACGGGGAGGTTTACACACACACACACCCGCGGCTGTAGCTGGAGCCGTGTTTATAGAGGCGATAGCAGTAATATCTCTGGCTGCTTATTTTCAACTGCTGTGCTTGGCCGCTGAAACCCCCAGAATTCGGCGATTTGTTCAATACAAATCTTTACATTGCTTTCACACAGAAGCTCCACTTTACTGATGCCTTTCTTTTAAGGTCTCTCTAAACATGAGCTGTGTATGCTTGTATGGCACTTCAGTCCAGAGCAGCACACACAGAGGAAATCAGCCAGGACTGAGTCCCCAGACACTGATCCCCTGGGTCTATTATCCCCAAATGTTCATTAACCAAAAATGAAACACAGCCGCTCAGTTTCACAGGTAATTTGTAGGATACCGTCAATCACAGATTCTGGTAAGGCAATGTCCAAATGTAGATTTGAAATCACACTTACCAGTTCTGAAGATTTGTTGGTATCCTGCCGACAACGCCAATTTGTAGAGGAAACTTCTGTGTAGCAATTACATTAGGAGTCACCGACTCAGGAAAGAGACACGGTAGAGCAGGAGCTTTTGATGTCAAACACTGATGGTTTATTTGGAGTTACGGCCGGAGGATTCACATCACAAGCCACTTCAGTCACGGTGAGACTGCACGGGTGGGTTGCCACGTCAATTCTAAAGAACTCTACCTCAGACCCCTGTATTTAGCTAGTTCTGAGAGCATCATCAACATGCTGCATAACAACATAGAACCATAACACCTCTATCAGCTGACGCCAACAGGCAGGAACATAGAATCATAACACCTCTATCAGCTGACGCCAACAGGCAGGAACGTAGAACCATAACACCTCTATCAGCTGACGCCAACAGGCAGGAACATAGAACCATAACACCTCTATCAGCTGACGCCAACAGGCAGGAACATAGAACCATAACACCTCTATCAGCTGACGCCAACAGGCAGGAACATAGAACCATAACACCTCTATCAGCTGACGCCAACAGGCAGGAACATAGAATCATAACACCTCTATCAGCTGACGCCAACAGGCAGGAACATAGAACCATAACACCTCTATCAGCTGACGCCAACAGGCAGGAACATAGAATCATAACACCTCTATCAGCTGACGCCAACAGGCAGGAACAGGGAGACAGAACACTGAGAGCACAGCAGCCAAGGTTACGAGGTGCGTGTGCTCAGTCAGGACAGTTTGAACTGATCAACTGGGTCAAAGTTATGAGCCTTGGAAAATATTCCACAACAACGACCATAAACACACTCGTACCGTCCATAGGTACCGGCGGTCTATCCGCCAAAACAAACTTAAGTTTGTGTCAATCACTTGCACGTCACTTCTGGTATGATGGACATTCCCTCTCCGGTTTGATTCTCTAGTTTGTTAAAGTGTTTCAGCAAATGTAAAAGTGTTTCGAGAAATGTTAAAGTGTTTAGAGACTTGTACATTTGTCTCATTTCTTGTAAAAGTGTTTCGCTAATGTAATTTCGTTTTATAAAATGTAATTTTCTTTTTAGAAAATGTAATTTTGTTTTATAAAATGTAAATTTGTCTTTAGCTTTGTAAAAGTGTTTCGAATCTTATGAATTTGTTTTTGTTAATGTCAAATAGTTTTTTCTTTGGTAAAAGTGTTTTGCTAATGTAAATTTGTTTTATAAAATGTAAATTTGTCTCGAGCTTTGTTAAAGTGTTTCACACTTTGTAATTGTCGTTTGCACTTCTCACCACCGTAAGTTACACTCTCATCGTGACCTCGGAACTGCAACTCCTGCGTGCCCAAGTACACCACACAATTTATGAGGCGTTTCAAAATTCCTCAGTTCCCCTTCACCTTCCCATTATGAGCGATGACATCCCGGCGTTGTTGCTCATCTAGCTGGAGCTCTATCCTGGTGTCCCCATATGTTTTAAGGTGAATAGTAGCTCTGAGGTGACTTGAAGCATTCTGATGGCGATGTGCTGATTTGGATAAACTTCCTAAATCAGAATATCCATCTCTGGCCTATGACCCACTGTCCGCTCCAAAAAGCAAGCAATCCCAGCAGTAAAGCTTTTGTTCCCTGGTTGATCCGGTCATCCAGTTGTATCTGGCGTAATTGCAGATATTAAAATGCCTCTCGAACCGTTAAATTAAGCTGTGTTGTTGGTCGCCCTTTGGTAATTAACTCAATCTTGAAAATGACTCGGTTAAAAGTTTTGCAACGATGTCATCACTATCACTGACGTGAGCCATCATGAACGAATTTATGCTAATTAGCTTCTTCCCCCTAGCTTGACCCGTTGTTATAACACACACTTGACAGCGGGCGGAACTTATCGAAGTCCGCGATAATAAAGCCCATCCTTTTAGAGGGAACATTGTATGTCATTTGACATTACTCTCTCGTTGAGTTACTATAGCTGGGTCCTCTGAATTTACAGCTGGACCACCAATCACCCCTATCTTCACAGTAACTCGCAGAGAAGGCCAAAGGTGCTTCTTTCATTTAACCCTTCACCTTCCAACATAAACTGAATAGGCAGATTCAAAGGATTTATTTCTTTGGAAATGCTATTTTAAATACAATTCAATCAAGTTATTTTGGTAAAACTAATGAAAAATATTGTAAAATATATATAAAAATATATATATACTTTTTATGTTTTTAAATATTACATTCAGAGAGGGCCTAGAGGCTAAACGGTTCGCCACTGCTACATTTACTTTTCCTACATTAAGTATATTTTGATGCTAATACTTCTCTGCGTATCACACCAAATGCCCTTAAACCACTTTGGTGAACAAATAAGAACTGAATTCTGGAAAATATCTGGCTTCGTAAGATTAAAGCAACATGAGCATTGCCAGCTCTCTGTATTAAAACAGTCCCCAGTTGTCCTTTTTCTCTGCAGCTGCTATATGGTCCAGCATTATTATTTATTCAAACTTTAGAGATTAGGGTCGCATCTGCAACATTTCTTCAACTATGACAATTAAATGAACTCTATCACAATTAAATGAACTGTACTTTTGTACAATTAACATAGATATAGTGCCCTTCCCTTCTCTGTTTTGTCCATATGGGGCATAATTAATTAATTATATGAAATATAATCAACACTTAAAGGTGGGGTAGAAGTTTGAGAAACCGGCTCGAGATACACTTTTTGTTATATTCCATGGAATGCTCTTAACATCCCAATAGCAATGAATACATTAAATGCTTTGACAAAAAATCCATAACAAAATGTCATCTGTGGAAGCCGTAGTACTGTAAAAAGCACGACCAATCATCTGAGCCGGCCCGGCTAAAGTAACTGGATGGCCTACCTGCCTGTCAGCCTTCCATCTGTGCACAAACTTATCTCGTGCCCTCATTGGTCATGTGCACGTTCGTGTGTGTTGGAGGAGAGGCTCTGTAAGGAAGTGGCAGATTTTTTCCGTCTGTGTATTTTCAAATTCTAGCGCACTCAAGCTGGTTTCTCCAAAATTACCCCATTAAATAAGACTTTAGTTGCACTTGGTATAATTTAAAAGCTACCCTGCAGTATACAAAGCCATTAAAACTAGCTGCACCTTTACCAGCTTTGATAGTACTTTAATGCATTAAAACATAAGTTTGAGAGTATTTACTTTTGGTAATTTAAATATTTTTGATGCTAATACTTTTGTACTTTTACTTGAGTCACATTTAGATTGCAGGACGTTTACTTGTAACAAAGTATTTTTACATTCTGATAGTTCTACTTTTACTTTAAGGTGGGGTAGGTAAGTTTAAGAAACCGGCTCGAGATACACTATATTATATATATATATATATGTTATATTCCATGGAATGCTCTTAACATCCCGATAGCAATGAATATCTTAAGTCCTTTGACAAAAAATCCATTAAAAAAAGTAATCTGTGGTAGCCGTAGTACTGTAAAAAGCACGACCAATCATTTTAGCCGGGCCGGCTAAAATAACTGGATGGCCTACCTGCCTGTCAGCCTTCCATCTGTGCACAAACTTATCTAATGCCCTCATTAGGCGCATTCACACCGCTGTACTTTTCCCACAAAGGTTCATGAGAACTTAGTTCATGAGAACTCTTTAGTTCTCATCAGCGCCATATAGACTGAGAGTTACGTCATCTCCGTTCACTCCAATGGACCACTTTTTTACCGCAATGGCGGATCGTGGAGCCTCTCAATCGTTCCCCGGAAGTTAGCGCCAAGGCTAGCAGAGCTGTAGAGTTGCAGCATAATAGACCGTTCGTGACGGACTTTTAAAGGTAAGAAGAAGTTTAAAGATTTATATTGCGGATATTATCAGTACATCTGATACAAATTAACATCTGTATTAAAGGATGTCAGTGGATTATCCCTAAATTAGTAGATTTAGGGAACGTTTACAGATAACAGATCAAGCTAGGATACCGAATCAAGTTAGCAACACACGTTGAACAGTCTTTTTTGTAAATTCCGTTCTCTTAATGTCATTTCGTCCAACGTTGTTGTTGGACGAAATATTATTTAAATTATCAAATAGCTCTCGAACATCCCCTAAAATGGCATTTTTCTCTTGTCCCCGCTTCTTGGTGACCAACTTGCATGTCAAATATAACATTTAAAATAGGGATTTTATTTACCTTTTTTGGTATTATTCTATTGATATATGTCTCTTGTAATGTAAAATCAATGTAAAATCAATTTGTTAAATCATAAACATATTTTAAATAACGGTAATTTTGCACAGAAGGTGTGTCCCTCAACATGCGTTCAACCCTGTTACCCAAAGCTTTTTAGATTGGCACAGGAAGTGAAAAAACTGTAAGACAGATGATACAGTGGAAGTGACATCAGCAAGCCATGTGCTAGTGCCATGGGTAGACCAAAACTAAGTCCTCTCTTTTATTTTTCACATTTTTACAATAGGCTTGTTTGAGACAAGCGAGACCTGCGCAGTTGCGATCAACGTCTTGCTAGTGCGTTGCATTAGGCTTGTTTGAGACAAGCGAGACCTGCGCAGACCTGCACAATTTCGATCAACGTCTTGCTAGTGCGTTGCATGATGGTTAGTCATTTTGTCCGACTTGCTCTGGAGCCTCGCCTACATGAGACGTTGAAATCTCGCGGGACAAAGACGGCCGCAGCCTTGAGAGCGAGTCGCGGTGAGGCGGCGCAGTTCCTCTCCACTATCAATCATCAATCAATCAATGTTTATTTATATAGCCCAATATCACAAATGTTACATTTGTCTCAGTGGTCTTCACAGTGTGTACAGAATATCAGTATGACAATACGACACCCTCTGTCCTTAGACCCTCACATCGTACAAGGAAAAACTTCCGGAGAAAACCCACAGTTTAAAGGGAAAAATGGGAGAAACCTCAGGGAGAGCAACAGAGGAGGGATCCCTCTCCCAGGACGGACAGACGTGCAATAGATGCCGTGTGTAAATTGAAAAGATAATACATTTGCAACATAGGTAGTCCAAATGTTTGGAAATGCATGTGTGTATAATAGGAAGATGAATCCACGAGGATATCCATCCAGGACCTGTGATCCAGGACCACAGCCACGACTCAAGATCCAGGGCTCGCGATCCAGGACACAGGACCGCAGGATCATCCATGACTCCGGATCCCGGCGTATATAGACACCAAAAAGAACGAAATTTGGGGAAGCTGGGTTAATCGGAACATGAGAGTACACAGGTACAGACAGAGAGAAGGAAGAAGTAAGATGTCCCCCGACAAAATAAGCCTATATCAGCAAAACTAGGGGGTGAATCTAATCAGCCCTAACCATAAGCTTTATCAAAAAGGAAGGTCTTAAGCGCACTCTTAAAAACGGATAGGGTGTCTGCCACCCGAACACAAACTGGAAGCTGATTCCACAATTGTGGAGCTTGATAAGAAAAGGCTCTGGCTCCCATTGTACTTTTAGAGACTCTAGGAACAACCAACAACCCTGCATTCTTGGAACGCAGTGCCCTAGTAGGACAGTAGGGTATAATGAGTTCTTTAAGGTAAGAAGGCGCCTGCCCATTAAGGGCTTTGTAGGCGAGAAGAAGAATTTTAAATTCTATCCTGTGTTCTATAGGGAGCCAGTGTAAGGCAGCCAGAACAGGAGTAATGTAGTCCCTTTTCCTAACTCTGGTTAGTACACAAGCTGCAGCATTTTGAATCAGCTGAAGCGACTTGACTGACTTCTTGGTACACCCTGATAATAATGAGTTACAATAATCCAGCCTTGAAGTAACAAATGCATGGACTAGTTTCTCTGCATCGTTTTGAGGCAAGATATGCCTGATTTTTTGCAATGTTACGTAGATGGAAGTAGGCGGTCCTTGAAATTGATTTTATGTGGGCGTTAAAGGATAAATCCTGATCAAATATAACACCAAGATTCCTTACAGTCTCACTGGAGGCCAAATTAATGCCATCCACAGTTAGTATATCTTTAGATAATTTGTTTCGTAGATTATTCGGGCCAAGTACAATAACTTTAGTTTTGGTTGTGTTTAACATCAAAAAGTTTAAGGTCATCCACGTTTTTAAGTCCTTAAGGCTGTCTTGAATTTTATTTAGATTTTTAATTTCACCAGGCTTAATTGATAAATATAGTTGAGTATCATCCGCATAACAATGAAAGTTTACAGCATGATTCCTTATAATATTGCCTAACGGAAGCATATATAATGTGAACAAAATAGGTCCGAGCACTGAACCCTGTGGCACTCCATGGCTAACTTGGGTTTGCGTGGAAGATTCATCATTAACACATACAAACTGAGAGCGTTCAGATAGATAGGACCTAAACCAGCCTAAAGCAGTTACCTGTATGCCAAATAAGTGCTCTAGTCTTTGCAATCAAATGCAGCACTGAGATCGAGCAAAACAAGAATAGAGACAAGTCCCTTGTCATTCGTGACTTTAACCAGAGCTGTCTCTGTGCTATGATGTGTTCTAAAGCCAGACTGAAAATCTTCAAATAAATCATTGTTTTTTAAGTAATCACACAACTGTTTTGCGACCGCTTTCTCAAGAAATGTTGAGAGGAACGGAAGATTAGAAATAGGTCTATAGTTGGCTAAAACCTCTGGATGGAGGTTGTGCTTTTTAAGAAGCGGTTTTATCACTGCTACTTTGAATGATTGTGGAACATAGCCTGATAAGACATATTCATAATATTTAATAAAGAAGTGCTAATTAATGGAAAAACTTCCTTCAACAGCTTAGTTGGAATTGGGTCTAACATGCACGTTGATGGTTTAGAAGAGAGAATCATTGAATTTAATTGTTCAAGGTTAATGGCTGAAAAGCATTCTAGTTTACTATCTAGTGTAATATTAGAACTTACGTTTCCGGGAGTTGATAACACTATACTGGTCAAAGGCAAGAGGTAATTAATTTTGTTTCTAAGAACAATTTTATCGTTAAAAAAGCACATAAAATCATTACTACTGAGTGCTATGGGAATAGAAGGCTCAATCGAGCTGTGGCTCTCTGTCAGCCTACAGTGCTGAAAAGAAATCTTGCATTATTCTTATTCTCATCTATTAATGAAGAGTAGTAGGCTGCTCTCGCTTTACGCAGTGCTTTTTATATTCATTGAGAGTAATATGCCAAATTAAACGAGGTTCTTCAAGTTTAGTGGAACGCCATATCCTTTCAAGTTGTCTCGACTTTTGCTTTATTTTGCGGGTTTCGGCATTATGCCATGGTGCTAATCTATGTTGTTTTATTTTCTTCTTTTTCAAAGGAGCAACAGAGTCTAATTTTATTCGCAGCGCATCTGTAGCACTATCAACAACATGATCAATTTGGGGTGGTGGACATTTTGTATAAGTTTCCTCCCCTACATGCAGACATGCTATCGAGTTAAGTATTGGTGGAATCTCTTAAATGGGGCTATAGCACTAACAGATAGGTTTCTGCTGCAGGAGCTTTTGACTAATGCTTTGTAGTCTAGTAACAGTACTTCAAAAGTTACTAAGAAATGGTCGGATAAAGCAGGATTATGCGGTTCGACTAATAGTTGCTCAATTTCAATACCATAAGTCAGAACAAGGTCGAGAGTGTGATTATAGCAGTGGGTTGGTTTATTTACACTCTGACAAAAACCAACAGAATCTAATATAGAGTTAAATGCAACAGTAAGGCTATTTTTATCATCGTCAACATGAATATTAAAGTCACCTACGATAATTACTTTATCTGTTTTAAGAACCAAAGTTGATAAAAACTCAGAGAATTCTGATAAGAATTCTGAATATGGACCGGGTGCACGGTACACTGTAACAAATAAGATTGGCTGCAAAGTTTTCCAGGTCGGATGCGTAAGACTAAAAACGAGACTTTCAAAGGAGGTATAATTTAATTTTGGTTTAGTATTGATAAGTAAACTTGAGTCAAAGATTGCTGCAACTCCACCTCCTCGACCCACGCCTCGGGCAATATGAGTATTGATATGGCTGGGTGGAGTGGCCTCATTTATGCTGACATATTCTTCATGTCTCAACCAAGTTTCAGTCAGACAGCATATATCAATATTATAATCTGATATTAAATCATTTACCAATATTGCTTTAGATGCTAGAGATCTTATATCTATATATCTTCTTGGTGGCAAAATCTTTTACGAGCTCTTTGAAATCAAGTGACAGAGCCAGTTTGCTTTCAATCGATAACATTGCAAGGCTGTTCAACCTCTCTTGCGACATGGTAGATCTTAAATAGCTCTTGATAAGTTTCAACTTACTAAATGATCTTTCACCACCAGCTACGGTAACTGGGAGCGTCAAGAAAATTCTGAGGGCAATGTAAACATCTCCAAAAATGCTCTGGAGTTCCATCTTGTATATTGCATTCAGTAGATCAAGAGAGCTACAATAAGGGGGGAAAGTGGCAGAAAATATTTTATTTTACCTCACTCTCAAACTGATCTGTGAGATCAAAAAGTCTTGTCGAATGTAATGTTTTATGTTTTGTGTGGACCCCAGGAAGACTAGTTGTTGTCATGCAACAGCTAATGGGGATCCTAATAAACTCAAACTCTAATGGGCTTCGATCTACCAGGTAGCTAACACACACACTGGTTACTAGCTAGCTAGCAAACGTCAGCTAACCGCTAGCTAACATAAAGAGTGACCTGTAATTCAATGCAGCGAAAATGAAGAGAAGGTGCTGATTATAAATGTGTTTTATTGTATTGAGTGGTAGAAGTAAAGACATGTCTAACATATTCTTTGTTTGAACAACTTACTGAAAAGGTCTGCCACCAATGACAGACTGGTCGCGGTGATTTACACTCAGCCTACCTGCATCAGGACTGCTGTGGGTGGGAGGCAGTTGATCAAACCATTGTGAGCGAAATGCGGGGGGGGGGGTCACAATCTTTGGAAACTTAAAAACTCGCTATTAAGTGTCTATAATCAGCACAAGTGATTTCATTGCGTATTATTAATTCGATTGAAATGACATACTTATGTTTACAGTGATATATTGGGGGGGACATATCATATTTTTCATATGATCAAAAAGTGGGGGTGCAAAAGCACACGTTTGCTCCCCCAAGGTCAATTGTGGGGATGCACCTGCTCCGCTTGCTCCATTGCTCAGGCGCCCATACCATGCAATGAATGAAAGGAGGGGTGCTCATTCTGTCAAACAGAGTAACAAGCACCTGTTTGTTTCTTTTGTGACGTTTTTTTTTAATACAGGCAATTATACTTTTGAGTCATCTACATTAACTTACTTTAGGGTAATAATAAAACTAAGGCTCCGTGGTAAACTGTGGTAACATGAAGAGCCGTTTGGGAGCCGAAACAGCTGGCGCTAGGGTTAGGGTTAGCCGAGCCAAATGATACGGCTCATTAACGTAAAGAGATAGTATCTATAAGGGACGGCTAACACACGCTCTCGGGGTGGACGCCCTCTCAGCCCTGGTCTGGCGGAAACACTGGTTCAATATCATCTGCCAGAAATGTTATTTACTTTCAGATAGAAACATCAGCTAAAGAGAAGGGATGTAGATCATTCTCATATGATTAAGTTCGTCCTTTGCAGGCCACCCACCGTAGCTGGTGCGCGTGTTAAGGTAATAGGCATTCAGTTGTTAGTCGGCATGCAACATACATGTTCACTGTACATGCTATGGTCATAAATAAAGCCACCACTTGCCTATGCATTGTGTATTCCTTTTACATACACACATGCATGTATTAAGAAGTATCGACAACTTCTACACAACCCACACAAGTATCATGCTAAATTAAGCTCTGTTGCTTGGATATCACTAGATCCTGTTACATCAGCGTAATATAAAAGTACATAACGATTTATAAATACAAATGTATTTATTATAAACGTTAGTCCTTAACATCTATCACTGTGTATATCACCATTCAAACATCTTTTAAAAGTTGAACAAACCCCACACAGCTCAGTAAAGACTGTGAAATGTTGACTTTATTTGATCATTTCAGTAAAAACTAACGTTCATATTTCTTTTTTGATTATAATACTGATGAACGTTCAAAACAAAGCACTTTGGCAGGTTACCACATACGTTTTAAAATGCTTAATAAGCACCGTAACTTTCATGATATAATTTCTTGGTCATAATCGGTTGTTTCCGTGAACGGCCGACTGTTGTGTGACGGCAAATGCTGCGGCCACAAGGCATTGTGGGGCAGCATTTTCTCCTCTCCTTTCGGTGAGGGAGGTCCAGTGGTTCCTAAGCTAAAGGAGGTTATAAAGGAAGTTTGAAACCTCCTTTCCTATCATCTAGAGAATTCGAACGGCACTTATCATGGCTGCCACTGAGGGACTTCCGAGTCATTTCACTTCGTTAGGAACCTTCCTAACCTTCTATACAGCTTATAGAGTGGCGAAGTCCCTCCCTTTCCGGTGGACCTCCATGGGACCTTATTTTGGAAAAATCATGTATTGAAGTCAATGGAGAGAGAAAGATTATCTTTCGGTCCTGTTTGAATTGTACAACGAATTACACATATGATGTTTGTCAATTTAAAAGATAATTTCGCAAGTCAAAAAAATAAAAATGTGTCGTAAAACTGTGAAGTAACACGTTTTTTTGTGTGAAGCGCTCAATGAACTACAACTCTGGTCTTGCATAGTCACCAACACCAAGATGGCCGTCACGTTAGCACATTTCACCTCTTTCTTTCAGAATGAAGTGAAAAGTATTAAAATAGGTGAAAATCACTACAAGTCTGGCCATGTTGAGAACTGTACATACACAAAAGGGGAGTTACTCGGTTCCGTAAGAGCCAGCATGCGGGACCGGCTTTACAAGGTTTTGGTGAGTAACACGAGTGTAATGTGTAACGTTAATGTACGACTCTGGGATTTGTAGTCTTTCTAGTTGCGTATTTTTCATAGTCTTATATTTCAACAGTTTTAAGACAAACTGTGACTTTTTTGACATGGAAATGATTTTTTAAGATTGACAAACATCATATCTGCAATTCATGGCACAATTCCAACGGGATCGAAAGATACGTTTTCTCTCTCCATTAACTTCAAAAGTACTACTTTTCATTACTTTTCAGAAATAAGGTCCCATGGGGCGGAAGTAGATGGGCGTGACTTCGCCACTCTATTACTACCAAATTCACCACACACATCTAATAGTCTCCTGGTGGTCATACTACAGCAGAGAGTTTTGAAGAATATGCTTTTGAATAATAGGCCTATTGGGGAATATTTATAATGTAAAGTCTTCAATACATAATAGCATTATCTTGAATAACTTTACTATTATACAGTATATTTCTACCAAACTCACTATTTGCATTGTTGTTAGCATCTGGTTAGCTAGAAGCTGTTTCTAAAAGAAGGAGAGAGAAATAACTACAGCTCAGTGAGGTAAGGGACTCTCTGAGTCAGGGGCAGGGCCTTGGGAAGTAGGGGTGCTGAGGGTGCTGCATCACCCCCTGGTGGAGGACAGGGGATCTGCACTTCCACAAGATTAAATACAAATATAATACAAAAAAACGAATGTTCAGCCTTGATGTAACAACATTCATAATTAAGTAAAAATAACACCCTTTTCACCCCGGTTACATTTTTAATTTGCCCTGTACGATGGCCGCTGTAAGTGATGAAAGTGGGGGATGTTGGCTTATCAGGCACTCGCAGCTCACAGCCAAAGTGAGAGAGAGAGAGAAAGAGAGAGAAAGAGAGAGATAGTTCATCTCCTCACAGCTCACTTCTGATTACTTCTCTATTTCATGTGTCTTTCTTTTCTTCCTTTCTTTCTTTTTACATTTCATACTTGCGGTGTTGTAATAATGTATTGTAAATTGTTTAATGAATGAATTGTATTTGTATTTATTTTTTTCTTATCATATCACTATTGAATTGTATTATCCTTGAAGCTTTATCAATATTGTTCACCTTACATTCATGCCAATAAAGCATATTGAATTGAATTGAATTGAGAGAGATAGATATAGATAGAGAGAGGGTAGATAGAGAGAGAGGGTGCACCGGTACCGGCCGGGATTGTTGTTAGCTTCTGCTGCGCTAACGGTCCGGATATAAGAAGCTGTTTCTATAATGTGGAGGAAGAGTTCTGTCAGACTGAGAGGCTGAGTGAGGTAAAGGACTCTGAGGGTTTAGAATAGATAGTTCACTTTAGTCTAAGTTGTCTCAGTGGGTCTCAAACGTTTTGATCACAATTTATGTAAACAAATATTTCCAAGGCACTCCTTTATAATTATTAGGATAAATAAAAACAGGTTTGAAATCATTCCAATGTATACTATGGGACAGTAAACCAAAAATACTGTTTAAAACTGGAAAGATTTAAAAATATGCATAAATAAATAAATGTTAACTTGTAAAATATGATATAAATAACCCACAAAAATAAAATAAGTTAGCCTACATTTATTTGTTATTGGCTATGTTAGGTTATTGGAAATGTTCACATACTTATTTGATTAATAAAATGCAAACCGATCTTTTTCATATGGGGTCTCTAGTAATTGTGTGCTCAAAGTGCACCAGATTGAAGCATTTTACTTTAAAATGTTAAAACAAATCTTCCCGGGGGTCCACCTCCGGACCCCCCTAGAAGATGTGAAGTCCAACCCCCAATCAAAACATGTTCATACAATACTAAATACATTTGAAGCCTTTTTGTAAGTTGTCCACCATGTCAATACGTTTCTCTTGCCTAGGGCAGCAAATTGGTCAGAACCGGCCCTGGTGTCATCCCCACAGCACTTGAAACATGTTCCCACGGCTATGCTCTGAGTGTTTAGATAGTTAACTTTAGTCTAGTTATCTTATCTCAGTCGGTCTCAAACGGTTTGGTCACCATTTATGAGAATAAAACAGTTACGAAATACTATATGACAGTAAAACAAGAACACAGTTTAAAAGGGGAGTGATTCGTAAAATATCCATAAAGAAAAAGAAAATCTGTGTGCAGTTCTGTTTCATATGGGTGTTAAGAGATGTATCCGAGCTTCATGCAAACATTTATCTATTCACACACACGACCCAGTTCCACACCAACAAAGCTGATTAAGTAACCTAGTATTATTTTATCAATAAAAAATATGCATAATCTGTATGGTTTGAAACTGAAGTAACTACGCTTTATTCTGAAAACGTCCTTTTTCCGCCGGCAAGAACAGAGTTAGCCCTTCCCGTTTGTGTGTGTGTGGAGGGCGGAACAAGCTGGCCGACGGAGGGAACAAAGGACGATTGACTGAGTATGTTTACGTTTGTTTTCAACATAATACATTTAAAATACAACACTTTTATAAAACTGTGACAAAGGTGTGCAACATATTCAAGTATGTATATTTACCATTCGTTAATAAGCTAATAATGGTAGCTTATTTACTCCTATGTACGTTAGCGGTAACGTTAGCATGTAGTGTTCATTAGCCTAGCCTAGCAGGGCTAATTCAAATATCTTTCAAGCGCTGCACACTTTTTCAGTGAAAGAGCTTGTGCATAAACGCCTGTTTTGTGTCCTTTTCTGGCGTACTGAATTGCTTTGAAATCTATTGGGGCAAATGTTCTCTTTGTGTTAGCAGGTTTGGCTAATAGGCCGAGCCGGTTAAGCTATCTCTGGTTGTCCCGTCAGCCATTGTAATCATTCATTGTTATCATCGTTACGTTGAATACGTTTGCCGATGTTTTTCTTGCTTCTTAATGTGTCCAACGAGTCGCTGCGAAGAGTGTATAGTGCATCTAATAATGTGGGTAGTTTCCCCTTTTTACTTTGTTTCCTTCTCCAGGTTAACACATATGGAAATAGCCTCCTCTACTTAGCCCCGTCTGCAGCCACGATGTCAAGTAAGTAAACACACATTATAAAGAACAAACTAATGTTAAGTTCATTGTTATTGATATTATGAGAGCTGGTATGTTATTGTTTGTAAATAACCAACACAATTATACCAAAAAAAACACAGAAAGGCTGCTATCAATGGTTTCCAGTGTTGGAAAGTAACAATTACTCAAGTAAGGTACAAGTATGTCAAAATAGTACATGAGTAGTTCCATTGTATCCTTCTTTATACTTCTACCCCTACGCGTTTATACTTTAACTCCACTACATTCATTTAACACTCGCATTATTAACTTGTGACTTGCTTCTATGATGATGCAGTACTGCACTACCAATATACACAATTACAAACCAGTATTTCTATTTTAAGTATATAAAATTAGCTCCACATTGTCAAACTACAAAATGTAAATGTCCCATATGTTTTTGTTAGTGATTTAAAACGGGATGATATTATGTATATTGTGAAAGGTGCCATTATTCATATTGAGGACTTTTGAAACTGTAAGTATGTATAGCTGATATTATTTACTTCTACTTAAGTAACATTTCGCACTAAAGTCTTCTACTTTTAACGGAGTATTTTAAGACCATAGTATTTCTACTTTTAAAGGACCTGAGTGCCGTTTCCACCCCTGATGGTTTCATTTAAAGGGATGTATCCCACAATAACTTGTATTGCTGTAGGTTTAAAATTGCAATTTGCTTTGGTGTTGATGGTGCATTAAAACAGTAAGCTGAAAGCTGAATCAGGTTGTAAGAGAAGGAGAAGAATAGTAAATAAAAAAAACAATTATATTACATAAAGAAATGAAGCGATACAAATAAAATACCTACATTAAAAATATGTGCAATGTATCAGACTTTAAAGTGGAGAGCTATGTTATGCAGATTTAAAAACTGATATTGTTTAATTAATATCAAAATGTAATATGCTTTAAGATATCCAGCTTATTTGGCTTTCAAAATAATAAAAAATATGAATACAAAAAATGTATGCATATATTGACAACCGCCTTTTAAATGCTTAATACACACCAAGTTTTGACATTTCTTTTTTCTTTTACACAGAGCGACCATCCTACGCCCCTCCCCCTCCCCCTGCCCCCACCACAGTAAGTGTCCCCCTCTCAGCTTTTAAGTTCTGTGGCCAAAGGGCAATGTTAGCCACACACATTATGTTGTTTTCTTTTTTTCTTTCTTGCCGCTGTACGCCTTCTCTATCCACAATTTCCTTTACAATGCTTTCATTTTCTTTCTTTCTCTGTCTGAACACAAAGAGGTGTCCACCAAGCAGTTCAGCTCTCCATCTTCACACTCACTCCTGTTTTTCCTCTCTTACTACCATTTAAAAAAAGGCTTTTGAAAAAGAGGTTATTGTGCCTCATGGGGTATTCCGAATAAAATCTAATTTGAGATATTTAGGATGAGTACATGTGTACAGTTTTAGAGTCATCATGGTTGTTGTGATGCTTTAATTTCCTTGTACACAAGGCACAGCACTGTTTAAAGTTGAAATTCAATGTCTCAGTTACATGGCTTATATAATGAAACTCGTGTGGGCTATGGGAGCTTGTTGCTTGTTACATGCAACATTCCCATGTTTGCCTGACTTGGTCTGCGTGTTGACCTCATGGAAAACAAACGAGCAAAACAATACATTTATATTTTTATGTTTTTCCCGTTTTCACTTATTTGTGTTTATCCCTCTTCCTCCTCTTGTTTGTGAACCATTTCTCATTCGTGTTTTGTCTCATTTGTCTTCCATCAGCAATTGCCTACCGCCCCAGGGTTTGTGGGATACAACCCTTACAGCCATCTGGCCTACAACAACCTCCGGCTGGGAGGGAGCTCCGGAGGCTCCAGCAGGGTAATGAACTGACGGATGGATTTGGAGAAAATAATCAGAAAAGGGGTTGGGTGCAGGATTGGAGGGAGGGTACATAGAAAGAGTCTTGGGCTAGATACAGGACTGTCTCAGAAAATTAGAATATTGTGATAAAGTTCTTTATTTTCTGTAATGCAATTAAAAAAACAAAAATGTCATACATTCTGGATTCATTACAAATCAACTGAAATATTGCAAGCCTTTTATTATTTTAATATTGCTGATTATGGCATACAGCTTAAGAAAACTCAAAAATCCTATTTCAAAAAATTAGAATAGTTCCTCAGACCAAGTAAAAAAAAAGATTTATAACAGCAAAACACAATCAAACATTTGAAAATGTCCATTAATGCACTCAGTACTTGGTTGGGAATCCTTTTGCACGGATTACTGCATCAATGCGGCGTGGCATGGAGGCAATCAGCCTGTGGCATTGCTGAGGTGTTATGGATGCCCAGGATGCTTCAATAGCGGCCTTTAGCTCATTAGCATTGTTGGGTCTGGTGTCTTTCAGCTTCTTCTTCACAATACCCCACATATTCTCTATGGGGTTCAGGTCAGGGGAATTTGCAGGCCAATCGAGGACAGTAATGCCATGGTCAGTACACCAGTTACTGGTGGTTTTGGCACTGTGGGCAGGTGCCAGATCATGCTGGAAAATGAATTCCTCATCTCCATAGAGCTTTTCAGCAGACGGAAGCATGTAGTGCTCTAAAATCTCTTGGGACACAGCTGCATTTACTCTGGGCTTGATGAAACACAGTGGACCAACACCAGCAGCTGACATGGCTCCCCAAACCATCGCTGACTGTGGGAACTTCACACTGGATTTCAAGCAACTTGGATTTTGCTCCTCTCCAGCCTTTCTCCAGACTCTGGCGCCTTGACTTCCAAATGAAATACAAAACTTGCTTTCGTCTGAAAAGAGGACTTTGGACCACTGTGCAACTGTCCAGTGCTTCTTTTCCTTAGCCCAAGTCAGACGCCTCATCCGTTGTCTTGAGTTCAGAAGTGGCTTGACCATGGGAATACGGCTATTGTAGCCCATTTCCCGGACACGTCTGTGAACAGTGACTTTTGATACCTGGACTCCAGCTTCAGTCCACTGTCTTTGAAGCTCCCCCAAATTCTGGAAGCGACTCTTCTTCACAATGCTGTTAAGGCTGCGGTCATCTCTCTTGGTTGTGCAGCGTTTCCTGCCACATTTCCCCCTTCCAACAGACTTTTTGTGGATGTGCTTTGAAACTGCACTCTGTGAACAGCTTGCTCTTTGAGAAATTTCTTTTTGTGTCTTACCCTCCTGATGGAGGGTGTCAATGACGGTCCTCTGGACAGCAGTCAGATCAGCAGTCTTCCCCATACTTGTGATTTAGTTTACTGAACCAAGCTGAGTGTTTTTCAAGGCTCAGGAAACCCTTGCAGGTGTTTCGAGTTAATTAGACAATTCAAGTGATTCGTTGAACACCCTACTAGTATACTTTTTCATGATATTTAGAGATAGGATATTTGAGTTTTCTTAAGCTGTATGCCATAATCAGCAATATTAAAATAATAAAAGGCTTGCAATATTTCAGTTGATTTGTAATGAATCCAGAATGTATGACATTTTTGTTTTTTTAATTGCATTACAGAAAATAAAGAACTTTATCACAATATTCTAATTTTCTGAGACAGTCCTGTATATGGGCACAGCCATGGGGAAAGGAAGCATTCTTAATAGTCTTAGAAGGTGGGGCTTATGCATAGAGGGGGAAATTGTTTTTTAATAAGGAAACAGGTATTTAAATGGGCCCTATTCTGCTTTTTGGGGTTTTCTCTTTCCTTTAGTATGTTAAATACGTTTTTGTGCATGTAAATGGCTAAAACAAAAAAGATCACAACATCCCCCTGACTGAAACGCCTCCATCGACTCCTTTGTTTACTTCTGTATCATAAGCCGCTTTCACACCAAGTACTTTGCCGTACTTAGTTCCCAGCACTTAATTCCCCCATGGAACTAAATAGCAGATCGCGTTCACACCGGAATAAGTTCCCTGAGGAAAGATTACGCAAATGAGCCGCTGACGTCACTTCTTCTTCTTCTGCTTTGGGTTTACTGGCAGGCCGCAAACAACTTCACGGCGTATACACACCAGCCCGAGGTCCCCGGCCGGAAGTCCCCGGAGTTGGGGACTGGCTTCAGTAGAAGCTGCTGGGACTCCCAGCAGCTTCTACTGAAGCCTTCCGAGTAACGGCCTGTCCACACGGCGGCGTGCGTTGAAGCTTCAACGCTTCTGCCCATTCACTTTGAATGGGGTGACGTCACGCTTTGCCGAACTGCATTGTGGGAGCTTTGCTCGCTTCAAAAGTTGAGCAATGTTCAACTTTTGATGCTTCAGCGGAAGCGTCAGCCAATCAAATCATATGCCAGTACAAGCTCTAGCCAATCAAACCGCATGCTTGTGTGTCCGGGGCGGGAGATTCATGTGATTGGTTGTTGTCAAGTTTCAGACACGCCCGCTGGCAAGCTTCAACGCACGCCGCCGTGTGGACGCTGCGTAAATCGTCAGAAGCGCCGACATCTCCTCATCTCCACTGCTCCCATGTTTTTTTTTGTGTTGCCATAAGTTAGTCTCTGTCTGTTGGTGCGCGGGGCTAATGCTAATAATGCTAATGCCAGCAAATACAATGACGGCTTCACAAAACTTGTCAGGGTTTTACGGGGCGTGGTTTGCAATTCGCCCAGCCAATCAGAAATTGGAACTTTTCTCCCCAGGAAAGTACCTGCTCTCTAGCAGGGACTCAAAAGGGGGGAAAAGTTCTCATTAACTAGTTCTCTTTTTGGTGTGAACGCAAAATCCCAGGAACTATCGGAACTAAAAGGGAAAAGTACTCCGGTGTGAAAGCGCCTATAGTGTCATCACTACGTTACACTTGCCCTTTAATTAGCTAGCGTTCCAACACATTGTACGTGATAGGCTAAGGGGCAAGACATCTCTAAGTGGTTGACCAATTACAACCGAGCCAGCCAGCCAGCCAACCAACCAATCGGAGCAGACTGGGCTATGGTTTCAGACAGAGGGTGAAAAGAGGTTCTAGAGCACAGGCAGTATGAGGAAGAGCTTTTTGAAAATGAAAGTAATTGGTACCCAGTAGAGGTACCAAATACAACTATGAACCCGAGAATGAGTAGAATAGGCTTCTTTAAAGAAAGCGCCAGGAGGGAGGGTTACAACAGATGGGAAATAGCATTTCTATGCAGTGTAACACCACACTCCATTGTTTGGTATTATTGTTAGGTTGCTAAATGCAATCTTTGAGCTACAGCTCTGGAGAAAATGAAGAGACCACTCCAAATGTTTCTTTACTCACAATCTCTACAAGTATGGCCGCCATTCCATTCCAGTGTCTGTTGAATTCCAACACAGAGAAATGTTGTCAGTACTTTATAGAATAAAATGAAACATGTACATTTTACAACACATACCTATCAATTGTGAAACGAGAATCTGATGCTGCAGTGGTCTCTTGATTTCCAGAGCTGTATATTTAATTCAACACATACATTATTTTTGCTAAATGACCAGAAGCATGGTTATTTTTGAGTTGTTTAAAACATAATCAAATTATTCGGACTAATTTAGACTTTTCAATGCAAACAGAATATTAAATAAGATAGTCTGGTTCACCAAACTTACTTAAATACTGGAGGAAACATATACAATCATTGTGATTTAACTTTCTATTTATTTATTATTTCTATTTAATTTGACCTAAATCGATAAAAAAAAACATGCAACAGTTTATTTTATTTTTTCCCTTTCCAAATGTCTTTGTTCTTTTTTTTCAAGAGTTAAAATTCCACTCTTAAGATAAAAAAAATCAGCAAGAGCCTTCACCAACCAGGACGGTTAAACATTTATGGACTAATCAAATAAATACTTTTGTCAGTTTATAATACATTTTCATCCATATTTTTGTTTTGGCCAAATCAAGCTCTGTACAACCCTTTAATCGGTCACCTGTGGGTCATATTTATAACAATATGATTTATTTATTTTATCCAGCAGTAGGAAAACCTTCAAGACCCCTTGACCACATGTATGCCCTGCTTACCTACACAACTCAGAATGAAATCATGTTTAATGACAGTATTTTCTTTTGTTTCTCTCTCCAAACCTTTGTCCCTTTTTTATCACTTCCCTCCCTTCTCTCCCTCCTCTTTCAAACTCCCCCTCCCCCCCCCTTCTTTGCCCCTGATTTTCCATTTTCCTTCCCTTCCACAGACCTCCTCTGGGATCACCATCCCAAAGCCCCCAAAACCTCCAGACAAGCCCCTGATGCCTTACATGCGGTACAGCCGGAAGGTAAGCAGGAAGGTAAGACACCCATCCACGGTGTCTGCTTTTACTGCTTGTCCTCCCATCCCCTGAAAAGTTGCAGGGTTGTTAGGGGGGGAAACAGCCAAGCCATGACGCCTCCACCACCACCTCAAACCACCCAGTGGTGCCTCTCCGCTCCGTTGGCTCTAAGTAGCCTCCTGTGTTTGTCAACCATTAGAAAAAGAAAATACATCTCCCTGTATTTCCTTCTGCTAGCATGATCTGCCTCTGGTTTCATTTCCCCCTGTATTCGCTTTGCTGCTTCTCTAGTTTTTAAACATTCTAATGGCATAAAGACAAAATCTGCTCAAAAATCAATTGACTTAAAACATGAGATTCTGTCTTTAGATACATTTCATTCCATCCAACCTTTTAGCCAGACAAAAGGGGCTTTACCTTTTAATGCTAGATATAACCTTTACCAGTAGATCCATAATATGGGAGCTTATTTCCTCTTTCCTTTGCACTTTTCCTCCCTTATTTTGTTCACTATCTTGTAGTTACCTAACTTAGCATTTAGTGCAGTTGCCCTGCGGTGACCATATGTTTTTTTTGTGTTTGCATCTTGCGTTCATATGCAAACAAAAGGTATGGGACCAAGTGAAGGCCTCCAACCCAGACCTGAAGCTGTGGGAGATTGGAAAGATTATCGGAGGGATGTGGAGAGACCTGACGGATGAGGAGAAGCAGGACTACCTGAACGAGTACGAAGCTGAGAAGGTGAGAACCCGGAAGTGTCCCAATTACCACAGAGGTTCTGGTAGGATTTGTATTTGTTTATATTTAGTCCAGGGTATTTACGATTGGATGAAAGGGGGACGACCTCAGCCAAAACCAGAAAAAGCTTTAAACAATCAAAACGGATCACATATTTAGTTGAATAACCTTTTAATTGCTGTAAGAAAATAAACAGTACAAATATCTTCTGTAAGGGAAACTTCTGCAGCAATGGAGAGTCAGGACTCAGAGAGAGACACGAGGAGAGTTAGAGCTTTGATGTCAAACACTGGTAGTTTATTACAAGTCAACGGCCGGAGAATTCACATCACAAGTCACAGCAGCAAAATGTTCTGACTGCACTGGTGGGTTGTCATGTCAATTCTGATCAGCCTATCTCTCGATAGACCTTCTAACTAGTTTACAGAGAGTTAATGAGCATATTGGGGGAGGCGTAAACATCTGTGAAGCTAGAGGAGATATCCCCCAACTAGAAATACTCAAGCACTTGTCAGTGGTGTTTAGAAGCCAGCATTCTCATAGTCGTAAACCCCCCCCATCAGGCCATAAAACTGACACTTAAGTGCTGGAGCACATTTCTTAAAGGAGATAACAGAATATTGGTTGGTTATTAACGTCAACAGGCAATAAGGTTAGTAAAGACAAAATTATTCCCTCACATCTTCTAACAGAAAACTACAACGGTCCAGGCAGGAAGTGGCATCGTCCTGCTCAGCTTGTTTTTTTTAACTCTTTCCCTCTCCCCACCTCAGATTGAGTATAACGAGTCTTTGAAGGCCTACCACAACTCGCCGGTGTACCTGGCCTACGTCAACGCTAAGAACCGGGCTGAGGCCGCGATGGAGGAGGAGAGCCGGCAGAGGCAGACTCGTATGGATAAAGGAGAGCCGTACATGAGCATCCAGCCAGCTGAAGACCCTGATGGTGAGTTTGCAAGGCATTTATTCATGGTAAAAATGTACTACATCCAGCTTCTGTACCCCTCAAATTGCTTTTACATAAATAAGTCAGCATTTAACCATTCACACACATTCATACAGAGACGGAGTGTGCCATAGAATGTGCCACCTGCCCAGGAGACTAACATTCAAACACATTTACAGACCGTTGGCCAATTGCAGCAATTTTGGGTTTAGTATCTAGCCAAAGGACACATCGCCATGTTGACTGCAGGGGCTGAGAGTCAAACCACTGACCATCCAATTGGTGGAGGACCATAGTGCCTACTGAACCACAGCCGCCAATAAAGCTGTTCAATAATGGCTTAAAATCACATTTATAATGAGAAAGCATAGTTTTTATTTTGTGGGAGAGAAACTCCCTCTAGAGATTTTAGCCTTTGCAGACCATTGACATAAAAACCTATAGAACACACTACAGGAAACAGAAAATGGATCGAAAGTCATTAAAACACCATCATTGCAATATACTGTCCAAATACAAACTTTTCAGTTTTGATAGTCTTGTTCTACTTTCCCGAGTTCAATTGGTATTCAGAATCATTCACAATTCTACAACACCACCGTTGAGGAGCTTTTTTCAGTTTCGCCGTGAGCAGAGTTGCAGAAACTCCAGATCTTCATCAAATGCAGATCTAACCATCCCTCTGAGGCGCACTGCCTTTGGACGATCAGCATTTTGGTTTACGGCCATCATGCACTGGAATACTCTTCCAGTTTAACTTAAAACCTGTACTGATTTTAACTCGTTTTCCTATGGTGCAAAGAAAATGATATTAAGCAACCAGTCATGCCAACATTAATTACACTGTAATCTGAGTTTTTTTAATTTGAACTGTATTGTCATACTATATCTTAGATATTTTATTTTGAGTGTATTTGAAGTGTACTAAGTATTATGTTCGTAACCTAAGCTGTACTTAAATCAGGTTTTAAAATAGTTTGACCGATAGAGATCATGCAATGTTATTGATTGTTATGAACCTGCCTGAGGACCACAGATGGAAATGAGCTATTAGCTATAATCTGGCATATTGCATCTCTTCTTTTTGCTGAGATTAATGTTTTTGTATGCATGGTCCTTCTATAAAAACAACAAAAAGGAAAATAAGGCCTCTTTAACCTGCTTCCCCTTTCCTCTGTCTAGACTACGATGATGGTTTTTCGGTGAAGCACACGGCAGCGGCTCGCTTCCAGAGGAACCACCGGCTCATCAGCGACATCCTCAGTGAGATCGTTGTCCCCGACGTCCGTTCCGTGGTCACCACCGCCCGCATGCAGGTCCTGAAGAGGCAGGTCCAGTCTCTCATGGTGCACCAGGTAGGTTCAACAGACATACTCTCTGCTTCAGGGAGGCCTCTTCTAATCATGCATTATGTTTTAGTCGAATGTTGGTGAACAAATGTCAAATGCACTTCAGAGACTCACCTGTGATTTCCTTTGTGTTTCAGAGGAAGCTGGAGGCAGAACTTCTGCAGATCGAGGATCGCCACCAAGACAAGAAGAGACGCTTCCTGGAGACCACCGACTCATTCAACACTGAACTCAAGAGGGTACAGCAGCACACTTTCTATCGAGATACAGCCGAGTGGCGGGCAAAAACGATGTATAACCACAGATGCATGCTGGTCATCTACCCCTGAACTAAATGGAGTAGTGCAGGTCCTGAAACCGTAGGCTTTATTAGAAGCCTACATGTATTACATCAGTAAATACCCTACTGGAAAACACATTACATTGCATTTAGCTGACGCTTTTGTCCACAGCGACTTACAATAAGTACATACGACCAGGAAGACACAGCCCTGAAGAAAACAGAATCATATAAGTACATCAGGTATCATAGAGCCAAACATTTCAAGTGCTACTCAGCTGGCTATAGATAAGCCAGTCCTATGTTAGTATATAAGTGCTTTGTTAGTAATTCTATCGCTCGAAGTGGAGTCGAAAGAGATGAGTTTTCAGTCTGCGCCGGAAGATGTGCAGGCTTTCTGCCGTCCTGATGTCAATGGGGAGCTCATTCCACCATTTTGGAGCCAGGATAGCAAACCCACGTGTTTTTGCTGATGGGAACTTGGGTCCCCCTCGCAGCGAGGGTGCAGCGAGTCGTTTGGCTGATGCAGAGTGGAGTGCACGCGCTGGGGTGTACAGTTTAACCATGTCCTGGATGTAGGAAGGGCCAGATCCATTCGCAGCATGGTACGCAAGTACCAGTGTCTTGAAGTGGATTCTAGCAGTTACCGGGAGCCAGTGAAGGGAGCGGAGGAGCGGAGTGGTGTGGTAACATTTAGGAAGGTTGAAGACCAGACGAGCCGCTGCATTCTGGATGAGCTGCAGAGGTCGGATGGCACATGCAGGTAGACCAGCCAGGAGGGAGTTGCAATAGTCTAGGCGTGAGGTGACGAGAGCCTGGACCAGAACCTGGGTGGCTTTCTGGGTCAGCTGGGGACGAATCTTCCTGATGTTGTAAAGCGTGTATCTGCAGCAGCGGGTTGTAGCAGCGATGTTTTCAGTGAAGGACAGGTTGTTATCTAGGATTACTCCCAGATTCCTTGCAGTCTGAGTCGGGGAAACAACAGAGGTGCCGATGTTGATCGTTAGGTCAAGAGTGGGACAATCTTTTCCCGGAAGGAAAAGCAGTTCAGTCTTGTCAAGGTTGAGCTTGAGGTGATGAGCAGACATCCACTGAGAGATGTCAGCTAGACAAGCAGAGATGCGTGCGACGACCTGGGTCTCTGAGCGGGGAAAGGACAGAATTAATTGGGTGTCGTCAGCGTAGCAGTGGTATGAAAAACCATGCGGGCTAATGACCGATCCGAGCGAGTTTGTGTACAGGGAGAAAAGTGGCTGAATGAGACGATCGAACGCCATCATTCCGCACATTAGCCACCTTTAGCTTAGCGATGATGACGTGAACTCCTGTGACCTTGATGTAGTTCCTTTATAGCCTAGCATAAGCGTTTTACCTTCAACTAATATCAAAGTGGTGTTAACATGAGGAGATTATGCTGCTGAGCAAAAGTGTAAGTGTTATTCCATAATGGAATTCCTGAATCCAATAGACAAATCCCATTGCTATTAGTCCGGGATGCCAACTTCTGCTTCGGCCTTCAAAAATACGTCATCGCTGCAACACGACATATGATTACTGTTAGCATTGAAGTCTTGCATTCTGATATATTAAAGACAAAAGAAGAGGATTTAAGACTTAATAAACACATTTGCATTCAATCTCGATTGATTTGTAGATTGAGTTTTTATGAAGCCGTGGTTTTATCTGTGTTCTGTGTGTCTCCAGCTGTGCAGTCAGAAGGTGGAGGTGGACATGGAGAAGCTGGCAGCAGAGATGGCTGCTGCTGAGGAAGCGGCCAGGCGCCGGGCGGAGGAGAGGGAGCGGGAGGCGGCGGAGCAGACGGAGAAAGCTGCTCAGCAGGCGCAGCAGGAGGAGGCTGCCGGGAACAAAGCAGCAGAGCAGAGCAGCGATAATGCGAGCAGCACAGCTAATACAACCTCAGGGACAAAGGAGGAGGACAAGCCCACACCCATGGAGACGGGTACTTAACGCTTTTGAACATTTTAAATTCATGTGTGTATGGATATTGCTGAACCCTTAAAAAAGAAATCTGACATCCAGAGTGTGCCGCTGTGTTTGTTTCCAATATTAAAAGTGTTCAAACTCTCTGATCTAAATCAAACCTTAACCCCCCCCCCCCCAACCCACAGATGAAGCAGCGCCCGCAGAGCCCTCCTCCGAGCCCCAGCCTGCTCCACCTCCCCCGTCTGACCCCCCCTCTGATAAAGTCTCGCCTCCCCCTGAGCCCCCCAGGGAGAGCAGCACTCCTGTGAGCAGTGACGACAGCAACAGCAGCAGCATGCCCCCCCCTCCCTCAGACAGCGCCCCCGGAGCAGCAGCCCCTGATCCCCCTGCGGCTCCGGAAGCATCTAACCCCAACGCGGCGGCTCCTCCACCTCCTCGCCCCGCCTCTGAGGAAGCAACCCCTTCACCACCAACACCTATACCTCCCCCCAGCCAGGGCAGCCAGCAGTATGACGTGTAGCAGACTGTAAGACACACAGGGGGAACTATAGGACCCCCTTGCGTGTATGGTGCGTCCATCTTCACACATCCTGTGAATAAGGGTCTGATGGTGTGGTTAATAAACAGTTGGCATGCCTTTCATGCTCCAGCCTCGTGAAGGGGGGGGCGGGGGGGGGCAAGGAAACCTTGTGAATTTCTCAACATTAATCCTCACACACAGATTCCACATCTAAGAGGGGCTATTTTTCTTGGTAATTTGGGTGAAATATCAAAAATCAGCTCGCTAAATCTCTTCATTGAATCGCTGCTACAGCGGCCACGTGTTTCAGAATACTTCCTCCTCTGACACAAGAGGAAGTCATGTTGTTCATCTGTAGGTCAAATGTGAAGCTCTCACTGTGTAGACTTTACTGTTGGCTGTGGCTGAAACACTTCTCTCTATAGTCTAGTTGACCGCTCCCTATTGTGAACCCGGAAATGTTAAGTACCCCACAGTCTTTATGATAACTAACTGCGAACTTGCACATGTTGGGCAATTTGCACAATTAGCATGAGTTGCATACATTTGCATGCAGACAATCGGTTAGAAAATGGCTTGCCCATTCTGGACATTTTCATGATCAGCAAAGGCAGTTTTAACCAGAAAATGGCAATTTACTCTCCGTAGATTTTGATTAAATGTGGGTTGTTTTTTGAAGATCTATGGGACTCTGGATCATTTGGATTGGGCAGGTTGCTTATTTATTTGAAAGATAATTGTCCCCAGTAGAGGTTATCATTCTCTTCTTGTGCTCTCTATTTGCACTGGTCGCAGCACTTCTCATGGTAGTCGAGATCAGCGCATCGGGGGCACAAAGATGGCAGAAATGGTATCCTCAGTCACACCCAAAACCACTCGGGAATGTCCGAATCGGCAGAGCCTTTTTTGTACTATTTTCCACATAGGCTATAATGCAATTGAATGAAACTGATGCTAAATGTGCAAGTTGCCCAACATATGCGAGTTAGCATCTGGCAGGTTCTATGTTCTGGGGACCCGTGCTATTCATTTCTAGCACTTTGGAGTACCCAACATTTCCCGGGTTCACGCTGCTGACAGGAAGGCAGATTTGGCTCAGTGCTGATGTAGAAACCTTGAAATCAGCCCTTGTAGTTAACTTCAATCTGCTGCAGCGGTGGAGGAGTTCATCACTCTGATCACTGTCTGAATCTCAGCGTATGATAAAGGACCCCCCCCCCCCCCAGTTTAAAACCTCAGACTCTTCTAGTTCCTCGGTTTGTGTTATTTCTACTGCGGTTACCTCTTCTTTGTTTTTAGAGATCTAGTGGATCCTTTTAGAATGTTATTCTCAAATGAAGCCTTCGTGATGAATCCAACGCTATCTGGAACATTTTGACTGGTACGGATTTCAATTGTTGCGCCACACTTTTTCTGCATGGTTTACTCAATCCTGCAGAAAAAACAAACGTTTTTAAAATGTGGGACAAAGATCATGATGTGTGTAAGACATGAAATGTCATACACGTCTCCAAGCGGCTCTTTGACACCTGGGTGATAAAGTGACTTGAGTATAAACAGTTGACATGGATGCTACTTCCGCTGTATTCATCTCATGGACTCTAAGATCTGTTTTACATGGAGATGCTGTGGTCAGACTGTTCCTGCTGTAGATGCATTTTAACACCACAGAGATGCACACGCTGCCCCCCAAATGTAACCTCTGCATTTAAAGGACTGTTTCTTACTCCAATCGGACTGTTTTTAGAATATGCCTGTTTTTAGATCTTTCTTTTTTACTGTCAGGACTTATCGCTCCAAATAAAGATGATTTCTCAGTCTATGGCTGTTAGCTTTCTCTTGCTGGATCTCTGGCCCTTTTTTTAATTTATTGGACATTAAATTAGAGCTGGAAATTATAGAAACGCACGATAAATCATAGTTTGGAAGCTACACAGATGTGAACAAGCTACAAAGGACAGTGTGAGTTTAAATAAAACAACTTGATACAGTTTTCAATATCATAAATAGGATGTAAGAAAATAGATATAGAATATTTAAAATATCACAAATAATGAAATAATGTAGCATGGAAAGAATAATATCAAGAAGAACGATGTAGATAATTGTTGAAAATATCACACAAAACCACATGGTATAGTATATGGTTAGTGATGGCAAAATGAAGCTTTGAATGAAGCGTCGAACCACTTGGACAATTGTGTCGGAAATAGGTTCATTTCTCGAAGCTTCAGTTACAGCGACCTCTCCTGGCGAAGTGCAAGGCTGCAGTGGGGTTTAACGTATCTTTGCCTTGAAAAATATTCGATGCACACACACACTAAGACTGAATATCATGTTCTATTTGCAATTAAAGATTGATAATTGGGTTATTGAGAAGAGACTAGAGAGTGCTGAAAAAAATGTTGGGAGGAGAGGGCCTTTTAACAGGTATTAAAGTATTAAAGTTAAAAAGCAATGATTTAAAATACATCCATTCTGGGCTTTGAACCAGCTGCGCGGAGGACACGCCGCATTTGGGCCGCCGGCTCTATCCACTGGGCTATCTATTCCTTAAAATATTGAACTGTTTGTATATTACTGATAATTGTCTTTTTGTTCCCGAGCCAGAACGACCTATCTTTCTTCCTGGCTTGCTCTATAATGATCCAATTCAAGTGCAATACCAACAGCTCAACAGCAACAACGCAAACTACGACAACAACCCACACATTGCGCATTGTTTAGTGCGGTCATAAAGTGCTGAAGCACTCAAATTTGAAACTGTTTCAACCTGTCACCTGTCAGAATCGAGACGAGGCAGTGCATTGAATCGCGTGAATGGACCGTGAACCAGTCAAGTGATTCATTCAGGAAATGAAGCAGTTGCTGCTTTGGACGTCACATGTCACGTGATTTGAAGCAGTTGCTGCTTCGGACATCACATGTCACGTGATTTGAAGCAGTTGCTGCTTCGGACGTCACATGTCACGTGATTTGAAGCAGTTGCTGCTTCGGACATTACATGTCACGTGATTTGAAGCAGTTGCTGCTTCGGACGTCACATGTCACGTGATTTGAAGCAGTTGCTGCTTCGGACGTCACATGTCACGTGATTTGAAGCAAGCTTCGAAACACTGCTTGGAATAGGAAGTCCAGGGTTAAAGCTCCGTTCGAAGCCTCAGTGCCAAACTGCCATCACTAGTATATGGAACATTTGGAAAATATAAACATAGAACAATATGTCCAAAATATTAGAAAAACGACATAAATATGTTGAGAATATAACAGATCCACGCAGGCATTATACATAGTCGAAGATATCAAAGTCTAGTTTGTGGTAAAAGAATATCAGGAAAAACCACATAGTGTAGTATTTAGTAGCTGCATAGTATGTCAATTGACAATTTAGATGAAGTCATATCATCTAAATTGTAGATGAAATCTAGAGAGTATTGCACATAAATAAAGTGTTACAGGAATGTAATAAGTACAATATGTGCAAAAGGAGAAGTGCTATATGGTGAAGTAAAAGAATGTAAGGCTAGAGCGACAGCAATGATGATCAACAGCTCTACACTCAAACGTCTGTCGGGTGAATCTGTTCAGCCGGACGGCAGTGAGCAGAGGTTTGGGAGGATGATCCTTGTACATACTTGTATTTTGTTTTGAAACTCCCCTTTTCAATGATCTCCTTCCCCAGCAGATCCGTTTCTCCAGAAGTGTCCTAATCACAGAGAAAACAAGAGAAAGACAATTATCAATCATATTAAACACAGTGTTTCAAAAATGATGACTGCAGAATGTAACTAAGCATTACAGACACAATCCCTAAAGGATTATTTAAAATGATGTACTGGTTTTAGTTTTTTAAACTAAGCATGCATTTGATAGCAAAACAAAAGTCAAGCAAAAGGCTGCTGTCCATTTCTGATTGTCTTATTATTATTGGATTAGAATAAGTTAAATACACTTTAACCTGATCTTGGCTCTGTTATAGATACATGATACGTTATATTACATGTATAAGTAGACCAAAGTGAAAACATTTAGACAAGTATAGCCTACAGTCCGGTGGGATTTATAAAATGGTACCCTGGCCTGACATGCAGCTGCTGTTTGCTTTATTTATGTTGCACATTTTGCAAGGTTGTTCTGTTTATTAAACTTGGGGACAACATGTAAACCTTTTTGTTCAGCGCATGCTGCTTTGAAGTAGGGCTGAAGAGAAAGCTATTTGCAATATTTCCACTAGATTTGATCATCTTTTATTTAGGTTAAAGTGTATTTAATGTATTCTGATCCAATAATAATAAGACAATCAGAAATGGACACCAGCCTTTTGCTTGATTTTTGTTTCACACACACACACACACACACACACACACACACTGCTATTTCAGCTCCATGAAAACATGAATGAATATGTCATAGAAACAAATTATACTCACTTACTTTAATAATATCATTGTGTGATTTGTATTTGCTAATGTTTATCTATATTTACTACATTTCACATTTCTTAGCACAAACCAATGATGGTCCTGATAGACTACAACAATATTTGGTGTGCAGATCTTTGTTTTCACAATAAAAGTAGTTTCTTAGTGAATGTCCTGTACTGGTCTTAAAATCTCATAACATCAGCTTGTAATGTTCCTCTTGGATGTTCTTCTGGACCCTCAGAGAAGGAGAACATGTCGTGTCTTTCAGGCATGTCCTTTCCTAACAAAGATTACAGGAAACATAAAACATATTATTGTAGAACAAGTGTGTTATTTATGAAAGCGGTGTGTTTGTGTGTTTAGGGGCTGTAGATATAATTATTTTGTTATTGTAATGTTTTTTTTTTATTTCAACAGTACGGTGGCCCTGAAGTGCAAGACACCACAGCATTTCACAAAACGCCACAGCATTTTACATTGGACGGAAAGGGTATTCCTTAGGGAGAACACTACTTGTTTGTGATTGGACAGAGCCAGCCAGAGAAGCACTGCTGTGATTGGTTGTTTTTGCTGCCAGTCAAGAAATGACGCTTCGTGATTGGTCAACACATCAGCCGTTAGCTGTTAGCACACACTCAGAGCTCACAGCTCCTCATATCTGTTCATAAACTGGACAAAAGTTAAACATGTACAAACCACAGACTGTCTGTGTCATGGTGAATACAGTCGCTGCTTTATTTATGTCTGTATGACGTTGTGAGTGTGGACGGAGCAGCTACAGGTTAGTTGAGCCTGATCGATCCGATTCCGATTTACATGGAGATACGCCCCGCCCCCTCTCCAGCGTCTTGTTTGAATGACAGGAGTAAATACAGAATTAATGCTTTATTAATTCATGGTTTTTAAGGGGCTTATCTCCATGTAAATACTATGGTAGACCACCCAATATTCGCATCGCTCTAATCGCTCGAGTTTCACTGCGGCTGTCAGCTATGTTTGCTCCTGTCATTCAAACAAGAGGCGCTGGAGAGGGGGCGGGGCGTATCTCCATGTAAATCCTATGGGAGATACCAACTACAACAAAATGAACATATTTGACTGTGATTTAATTGTAATACACGTTTTAAAGTGATGCCGAAGTAACAACATACTGATAACGGTTAGTAAAATCCATGAATTAACGCTTTGACAAGTCTGCAGACAAGACGGCAGGCGAAAAGCTTTTAAAATGCGTGTTTTCTGAATGGAATCGGATCCATTAGGCTAAACTAACCTGTAGCTGCTCCGTCCACACTCACAACAACGTCATACAGACATAAATAAAGCAGCGACTGTATTCACCATGACATAGACAGTCTGTGGTTTGTACATGTTTAACTTTTGTCCAGTTTCTGAACAGATATGAGGAGGCTGTGAGCTCTGAGTGTGTGCTAACGGCTGATGTGTTGGGACATATTGCGCTGTCGGGCGTTGACCAATCACGAAGCGTCATTTATTGACTGGCAGCAAAAACAACCAATCACAGCAGTGCTTCTCTGGCTGGCTCTGTACAATCACAAACAAGAAGTGTTCTTCCTAAAGGAATACCCTTTCCGTCCAATGTGAAATGCTGTTGCGTTTTCTGAAATTCTGCGGCGTTTTCTGAAATGCTGTTGTGTTTTGTGAAATGCTGCGGCGTCTTCTGAAATGCTGCGGCGTTTTCTGAAATGCTGTGGTGTCTTGCACTTCAGGGCCACCGTACAACAGAACTACAAAGACAATCAGATTATGAATGAACAGTATGAAGTTCATCAACATTGAAATATATTTTATTATCAAAATAATATTTAACTATTATCAAAACGTAGTGCAACTGTAGAAGCTTGCTCTGTTGTCTCACTGAAAGAATAACTTTTACCATGTTTATTACAGACAATATTGAGAGATAAATAGTAGCAGTTCTCACTATGTGTTAAATATCTTTGCCTTCAATACATTAAGGCGAGACACCCCAGGTGAATAGGGTAATTTTTTTAACTTAAAGGTATCAGCTAGAAATTTCTCCAGTTAATGTCTTACAATAAGGCAATTGTCTTTTGTATTACAAGTTTTCTGAAATAGCATGTTTAAATATGCAAATTAGCCATTATCTCATTAAATATGCACATATTTTAACACATTTCAGGAATCGAAATCTGAACTTTGGATAAAGCCAGGTTCCAAATTCTTGTTTCATTTTGTAGTCATATTAGTATCTAAGGCTTTTACAGAAGGGATATTGGATATCTCTTTTTATCACTCCATAAATCAGAAAATACTGTCAACAGCCCTAAAATATCCATTTTCGCCATGTTTTTAGGTATACAATGTTGTATAATTCAGGCTATGAATTATATATGAACAAACCCTTCTGTAAAAGCCTTCATAATATTGATAGGAATATAACTGGAAAGTTTGGTGTCTCTACGTGCTTCTGAAGTTGAAATTTCGAACTCAGAGTAGGAGAAAAAACTCATTTTGAGAAAACGACCTTTAAAGATTGCAGTGAGGCGCTAGCTAAACCCTCCTGTTCTCTGGATGACAGCTTGCGCATCGACGCACTCCGTGAAGGTGTTTCATGTTCGGGGTCATTTGTTTTTTGTATAACCTTGCTTCGTGCAAGAGACAATTGTTGTCGTCTTCTCTGTGAACGTTTTTTTCGCCGTTCTTTTGCGATTTTGAGATTTCAATTTCTAGCGGAAAGCTAAACAGGAAGTGTTTTAGCACACCACGTGACACATCTGAACGAATCACGTTGTCAGAAATTGACACCAGCCAATGAGATTTCGTTTCTTGGTTTAAGACCCCCTTTGTGCTTTCACGATTGGTTGCTGATACAAAGGAAATGACCATATTTGGATCCGATGAGATTGTGCAGGAGAGACGGAGCTTTCCAACGATATCTCTGTTGACATGGTGCACACAGCGGTCGCGGTACTTTATGTTACGTTAGAATGCTAACTTTTGGTGAATTTAGGAGAAATCTACAGACGCAAATAGACAAACTATAGTAAAATAAACACTTAATGTGTATTTTGTACGTTTTCCTTCCAAAAGCCTGAAAGAAAACATGTTATGGAATCAAAATAGCACAAAATCTCAAAATTGACCAGTACTTGAAAAACGATGTTTTTGCCTGCCGTGTCTCGCCTTAAATTAGAAAGCTTGGCGGCTAAGGTCTCTCGTGCGCACGAGAAAGTTACCGGTGTGCCAAGTAGGAAGAGGAGCACCGTGCGACTGCTCATTAGGGGCAGGTGGGGCACAGCCCCAACTCGTGTCAGCAGAAAGTATTACAAATAATGATTACAACAAAATGCAAAAAATAAATATAAAATATATTTTAAGATCATGTTTAATCATCTGATTCGTCTGTACATTGTTGTTTTAGTCTGTGTTCTTCTAATTAGTGTCTACAGTGTGTGCCTATTGAGCTGTTTAGAGCCATGTGGGACAAAACCCGATCATGCCCCTCCCTCTCACTGTCTAAGTGAACGGTGACTGTAAAAACTACACTGCGCATGCTCAGAGTATTGTCCTATTTAATGTGTGTGGCAAATAAATAATGACCATATAGGGGCACTGAGCTGCCATCCCCACCATACGTCATCTCACATAATTCAGAGCTGATTGGCTGTAACTACGTGTGCTGCGAAAAGTGTGGTGTGTGAAGAGGAGATGAGAGAGCTGCAGTGACGCGTCCTAAAACCCGGAAGTAAGCTGCGCATTGTTTCCCTCGACAAAAAAAGCAATGAGATTTCTCCATAGGATTTTAGAAAATAGCTCCAAATAAGATCTGTGGGAAACGTAGCTGTTAGATAAATGCACCTTTTGTTCAGCCGGATAATATCCACATGTCTACCCTACTTTTATAATTTTCTAATCATAAATCTATCGATTAGATTTATAGACTTTATATTTATAGACTTTTGAAACTACAAGAAGATAAGGAGGACTTTTACAAAAAAGTAATAGAGGTTTTTGTCCAGAGGGATAGGCAAATGGACTTCATCTTCAAGTCAAGGTAAGACCGCAATTTTATTGAAAATGGGATCTTACTAAGAGAGAACAATTCAATATTTAAATGATAAAATTACATTTTTTGGGTATCCTTTTGTTGAACTGTCTGTTTAAAATTAATCGAAGCAGCACAAAAAAAGCTTTTGAAAATAATATTATATTTTGATTTAGGTCAAAATATAATATTTGTAAACCTGAAGAGTCAGTGCCAGTGCCTCATCAGCCATGAACCTCACTGTACGTCACTGCAGAAGCTTATATATAGACATCTAAGTTTTTTGTGCTCCACCACTTTTGTAGGCCTACATATAAAAACGCCACAGCACAGGAGACACACGTTTAATTGAAGACTGTTATGTTTGTAACTGTCTTCACTTTCTGTTGTTCATTTGTTTCCACGTTGTATTTTTGGTTCCTACCTTTTATGTGCAACATTATTAGAGGCGGTGTTGCAGTATAACTTGAGTCATGACAACTGGCGACATTCTATTATTTTCGTCATAGGAATCCGGGGCGTGTACATTGAGGACCCATTGTTGATTTACCATGTTGTTCGCCTCGTTTGTCGTTTACGTTCGTCTTTTGCTATATCTGCCTTCCTAAGATCACTTTGATGCACATTCAGTACTCGTATGTGAGGTTGTGGGTGAGAGGTGGATATCGTGACGCTTACAGGGAGGTATCGAACATTACAAAGTAGGTGACTGTGTGGATGCCTGTTCAAAATATTGCAAACTTGAATAAATCATTTAAATTATATATTTGTGTCTGACTTTCATTTGTACATCGTTCTTAATGTGATGTATAGTAGCTTTGATAGCTGTCCATACCTTCAGACAGCCTAAAAGTTAAACACAAGTTGTTTATTCACAGCCCGAACGCTCATCGAGATGACTGGATCACTCATGACAAGTTGTGATCAGCTCCGATTAAATTGTGATATAAATGCTGTAGCTATTCTCCAGGGAGCACGGTTTTTTATGAAATACCTGTATCCCTCTCATCACAACAAGACTCTACACTGTGCAGGAAAAACAATTACATAGGCTACATGAAAATAACCTTGATCCATGGGAATGAATCACACAAACTATCTTCCGTGGCTATACTGATATGTCACAGTAACGGTCAACCACAGAAACCTAAGTCCAGCGGGGCACAAGTTGAATACATATAAAACATTTGTACATCGTTCTTAATGTGATGTATAGTAGCTTTGATAGCTGTCCATACCTTCAGACAGCCTAAAAGTAAAACACAAGTTGTTTATTCACAGCCCGAAAGCAGCATCGAGATGACTGGATCATCTGCAGTGTTGGGCAAGTTACTTCCAAAATGTAATACAATACATTACTTATTACTGTCTTTTTTAAGTAATAGGCTACGTTACATTACAATATTACTGTCTCTGAAATGTAATGACTTACACTACTTTTATATTAGCCTACGTTTGAGTTACTTTACCAAAATAACCTTAAAAGCATGGCTAAGAATTTGAAATGTAGTTTAGTGCAGCTCATTATACATCCAGTGAAGGACAATGTGGTATAGCATAACAACTGTGTAGGCCATTAAGGTTACTCACAACTTTTATTACACGGCTTAGTCGAATACTCGATTCTGATTCATTGAACATGTGACACGTTGTTAATACAGTAGTACAGACCACTGTCGATGACTACAATGAAGGTTGCTAAGGAGGATCAAGAAAGAGAAAGCAAAAGAGGTTAAAAGACGGAGCGCTGAACGTCAGATAAACCACCAGAAGAAGGCAGAGAGGAAGTAAACAATAACAGCAACACGGAATGGGCTCTGTTTGTTTAGTATGGCCGTGTAATAAGCGGGATATTTGTGCAGCGAGGCGGTCATGGGGAAAAGAACATCCGACAGCCTGGATCTGGATGAGCCTGAAGGGTAAACACCAGGTTTACTAATCTACCCGCACAATTTTTCTCCGGTAATAATAATAAATAATAATAGCTTGGATTTATATAGCGCCTTTCAAGGGACCCAAGGTCGCTTTACAAGTAATAGGGCAAAAACAAACATAACAAAACAAAAGTCAGACAGACAAAACAACAGATCGATTTAGGGGCCGAAAGCCTTGACAAACGGATGGGACTTGAGGGCCCTTTTGAAGGCGTCGAGTGTGGGGATGTTGCGAATCTCCGCAGGGAGAGCGTTCCAGAGGGTGGGGGCTGCCACACTGAAGGCTCTGTCCCCGAAGGTTCGCAGTTTGGTGCGGGGGGTGGTAAGCAGGCCAGAGTCTGAGGACCGCAGGTTCCGGGGTGGGGCATGTGGGTGAAGGATGTCCGATAGGTACTGGGGGGCAAGGGCATGGAGGGACTTGTAGGTAAGGAGGAGGATTTTGTATGATATGCGGGACTTGACCGGCAACCAGTGTAGGTGGATGAGGGTGGGAGTGATGTGCTGCCATGGCTTTGTGTGCGTGAGTACCCTAGCAGCACAGTTTTGGACATACTGGAGCCTGTCCAGGGTTTTGTTGGGAACCCCGAACAGGACACCATTGCAGTCGTCCAAGCGGGTGGTGACAAACGCATGCACCAGGGTTTCGGCAACCGACTCCGAGAGTGACGGTCGGAGTCTGGCAATGTTCCTCAGGTGGTAAAAGGCCGATTTGGTCACAGATTTGATGTGGGAATGGAAGGAAAGGGTGGAATCAAGGATGACACCCAGGTTGCGGGCTTCAGGAGATGGGGAGATGGAGCAGCCGTCAACCTCAAGGACGAAGTCACCAACCTTCTGGAGCAGGGCCTTGGGTGCCACAACCATGAGCTCTGTTTTTTTGCTGTTCAGCTTAAGATAGTTGGAAGACATCCATGTTTTGATGTCATGCAGGCAGTTGATGAGAGACTGAGGGGGGAGCTGGGAGGATGGAGTGGTGCTGAGATAAAATTGGGTATCATCAGCGTAGCAGTGGAAATTGAGTCCATGATGTCGGATGATCTGGCCGAGGGGGAGCATGTAAATGGTGAACAGGAGGGGGCCAAGCACAGAGCCCTGGGGTACACCATGGTGGACTGGGGCCGGGGGTGAGTTTGAGCCACTGATGGAGACAAACTGTTTCCTGTTGTGAAGGTAGGAAGTCAACCAGGACAGCGCTGTGCCAGTGACACCTAGGAGGTCTGAGAGGCGGGTGAGGAGGATGTTGTGAGAGATGGTGTCAAATGCTGCAGAGAGGTCCAGGAGGATGAGGATGCTGAGGCTGCCAGAGTCAGCAGCAATGAGGAGATCGTTGGTGATCTTGATGAGGGCGGTCTCAGTGCTGTGTTGCTGTCTGAAGCCGGATTGGAAGGGCTCATAGAGCTCATGGTTGGACATGTACAGATGGAGTTGGCCGGCGACCACTCTTTCCAGAGTTTTGCTGAGGAAGGGAAGGTTGGAGATCGGCCGGTGGTTCTGGAGGACGTTGGGGTCCAGGCCAGGTTTTTTGAGTATGGGGGTGACTGAGGCCAGTTTGAAGCTGGTGGGGACTATACCAGGAGCCAGAGAAGCGTTGATGATGACCACCATGTAGGGACAGAGGGTGGGTAGGCAGTCCTTGACCAGGGCTGTGGGCATGGGGTCCAGGGAGCAGGTGGAGGTCTTGGCCGAGCTGACCAGTTTGGCCACTTGGAGAGCATCCACAGGGGAGAAGGAGGAGAGGTTGGAGTGGGAGAGGCGCGGCGCTTGGGGTGCGTTACCAGGTGGCTGAGGTGCAGGTAGGGGGGAAGGGCCAGTCACCAGGAGCTGCTGATGGATGGCCTCGACTTTCGCCTGGAAGAAGTCGAGGAATTTGGAGCATAGATCGGGAGCCCCTGAGGGCTGGGGGGCATCAGGGGGCCGTAATAGGCGGTTGATGGTGGAGAACAATCTTCTGGGGTTGCTTTGCTGAGCACCAATGAGACGGGAGTAGTAGTGAGTCTTGGCATGGGAGAGAGCTTCCTTATACATTTTGATATGCTCACGAAAGGCCAGGAAGTGGACCATGAGGCCAGTTTTTTTGGAGAGCCTCTCCAGCTGGCGACCAGAGGCCTTCAAACGGCGGAGTTCAGCGGTGAACCAGGGGGCAGGGCGGGTGTCAGAATGTCTTGCGATGTTGGTAAATGGTTCAAAAACAAAACACCATTTAATTTCGGGTTAACAGTTTACCGTTACTGTGACATATCAGTATAGCCACGGAAGATAGTTTGTGTGTTTCATTCCCATGCATCAAGGTTATTTTCATGTAGCCTATGTAATTGTTTTTCCTGCACAGTATAGAGTCTTGTTGTGATTAGAGGGATACAGGTATTTCATAAAAAAAACGTGCTCCCTGGAGAATAGGTACAGAATTGATATCACAATTTAATCGGAGCTGATCACAACTTGTCATGAGTGATCCAGTCATGTCGATGAGCGTTCGGGCTGTGAATAAACAACTTGTGTTTCACTTTTAGGCTGTCTGAAGGTATGGACAGCTATCAAAGCTACTATACATCACATTAAGAACGATGTACAAATGGAAGTCGGACACAAATATATAATTTAAATGATTTATTCAAGTTTGCTATGTTTTGAACAGGCATCCACACAGTCACCTACTTTGTAATGTTCGATACCTCCCTGTAAGCGTCACGATATCCACCTCTCACCCACAACCTCACATGCGAGTACTGAATGTGCATCAAAGTGATCTTAGGAAGGCAGATATAGCAAAAGATGAACGTAAACGACAAACGAGGCGAACAACATGGTAAGTCAACAATGGGTCCTCAATGTACACGCCCCGGATTCCTATGACGAAAATAATAGAATGTCGCCAGTTGTCATGACTCAAGTTATACTGCAACAGCGGAACTAATCTGCTGTGTTTTGTGTTACACCTGTTTAATCGACGCACTGGATAGTTGCAACGGCAGAGCAACGCAGGACGTTAAAGGAAAACTAAGGAAACCAAGGGAAAATGCATATAAAGTTATCAGCCCCTCTAGGTGACTAGCAGCCTACGAGGTACGTTTTCGTGCTGGTTGTTTGTGTAATTGTGTGCGGTTGAGCTGCAGGTGTGTGTATGCTATGCGCTAGCTTGTGCTACATTGCTATTGTTAGCTTGTGCTACTTGCTGTGTGGGATATGTGCGCCGTTTATTGTTTAATTGGCGGCATTAACAGTGATGACATATGCATATATTACATATTTATTTGTTGTTTACCTTTTATATTTGTCTGTCTTATAACCCAGTTCTCACGGGTTGGAATAGTTCCACAAGAATAAACCCCGTTTAATCAAGACCTCAGCCTCGTGTCATTTACTGGAGGGAGCTACAGTGAGAACTCCACTGCTTCGCATGAGTAGACGAGTAAAACGGCGCCAGACGGCAGCGATCCATGGACGGCACGGGACATCTCCGTCGCAGCGTGTGCATCTGTAGCAGCCATCTACACAGCAGCACAATTATGCCACATCAAGGTGGAACGCTCTTCCCACAACTGTAAAGGAAAGTAAAACTGTACTTACCTTCAAAGCCTCTCTTAAAGAGCACCTTCGGGGGAGAGCATTGCAAAACTGGCCCCGGTAATGGTACAAATCTCAACCTGTCCTACAATGGACAGCTTCCCCCCCCATCTATGTATATACTCGCATTTTAGACTCTGTTACTAACTGTATATCTGTAGACTTGGTTGGTCTTAAGTGTCCGGTTAGGATGTATTAGAACGAAATCTAAAATGAAAATTGTAAATAAGAAATCTGTATGTAAAAAACCACCTGTATGTAAATTGTAAATAACCCATCTGTTTGTCAAATATGTCTTACATGTCTTAAATGATATGATGAATTGGAAATGGGGGACCCTGATGTAAACAAGACGAAAGTCTTTCTCTGGTCTGCATCCCCTTAACAATTGTATTTTTTGAGCTGTACTGTACTGTACCCAATATACAAGCTGTTAATACACTTTTCAATCAATCAATCAATTTGCAGACTAAGTAACACAGTACATTTAAAGGACAATATCTTTCAAGTAATAAGTGTTGAAGAAATGTACCAAGTTTTTTGTTGTTTGCCTATATCATTATCACTTGTGATTTTCATTTAAATAATGCTCAATAGCTGCATATAAGCTTAAGATAACTCAAAGCTAATATCTAAATTGGCTAACTACTTAGCTTTAAAGATAATTAAATATTAGAGTTAAAAACAAACTTAAGTAAACAAGTAAAATGTCAGATGTTGGGTCTTACACTAAGAGTGATGAAGTGAGTGGAGTAGAAAACGAGCAACCACAGGCAACTGAAGATCCAAAAATGGATAGCCTTTCCACACAAGAGCCACAAAGGAGCCAAAGTGTCCGGAAGTTAACGGAAAAGGGCCAAGAACTGCATGATGAGCAAGTAACAAGACTTGTACACCGTTTCAGTGTGAGCTACAAAAGGTGGAAAGATATCACAAAAGAAGCCAAACAAGCGCTAAGTGGTCAATGCTCTAATGACCTGCTGCATGAATACATCACTAAGGTAAGGAAGACCTCTAATGATGTGAATATTGCTTATGAAGAGTTGAGGCTCATTGACATTCCGGACCATGAAACACGTCGCAGAGAAGACACATGTGAAGCAGTTACAAAGACAATCATTGAGACTGCAAGAGAACGAATGGACACAAGAAAGGACGAAAGTCATGAGGAAGAAGAAATTGGTAAAAACCAGACAGAGTCTGTATTAGGGCTGTGCGATTATGGCAAAAATCATAATCACGATTATTTGGGTCAATAATTGATATCACGATTATTTTGACGATTATTCATTGACCATTTATTGAACTTTAAAACAAATAATATTTTACCAATAAACAAGAATGTTGGAGTGCACTTCCAAAACCATACTAAACATATATTATTAATATGATAAATAAAAAATAAATGAAATCATATATGATGCTGTCACAACCTACTGAAAACTCCTTAACATATAGCCAACATTTTGGTAAAACATATTCAACATATTCCACTCAGTTAAACATTGAAGGCTGGCCAACCGTCATGGTCCAGAAGTAACAGGAAATAAATGTTGAACTACAATTTAAGACCAAATAAAAAATGTTTGGCCACCATGGCAAATGCTGGTAGGGCTGCTCATGTCATCTCTTAAAGATTTTTTGCAAGAAACACCAGCCTGTTTACATGGTCTGGTTTCAGAGATGAGTGCAGGCAGGTGACAATATTGCCACATGTACTGAAGACCCTCAGCCACGCCCCGACACATGGGGTGACACCGGCCAATCACAAAGCTTTGATGCGTTCAAGTGCATTATTCTGGCACAGGAAGATTATGTTCCAGGACATTAACGATAAAACAGAATATTGTTGTTCTATTTTTAGACACATCTCGCGATCGACTAGTTGTGCACCCCTGGGATAGACCATAGGTCCGTTGTGGTGGCAAAGTAGTCAGCTGAAGCCACATCTCTCTCAACTTCCACACGGCATTTGTCACATATAGCGGAGGCAGCGCCGACCTGCTGAAATAATACCGAGACGGCATCGCGTAACGCTGGTCCAACGTGTTGACAAGTTGCTTAAAGCCCTGGTTGCTAACAGTGCTAACTGGGCACATATCTTTAGCGATGTGAAATGTAATGGCACCTGTAATATCTCTGTGTCTCTGCGAGCTCGTCGCGTAGGCTGTTGCTACAATGCGTCCTGAATCGATCACTGTGATGATGTGGTGGATGAAGTCAAGCGGGCATCTGCTTTTTGTTGTATTATTGCCCGGTCGTATTGCACTTTGTGGTTGTATTTCAGATGATTAAAGAGATTGGTTGTGTTAGCGTGTGGTGCCAACACAACCTGGTAACAAATCCTGCACTGTACTTTGCTCCACGTCGGACTCCTGAAAGCCAAAGTACTTCCAAATAGTGGAAATAGTTTTACCCTTCTTTTTAACGAGTTGCTGCTCTTGTTCTGACATCTTCGCTCTGAACACTCACAACACATGTCACTCCCACGTGGCCGAGTGGGCTTTTAGGGAGGGGCGAAAGCGCACCCAGCAAAATAATCGTATTTTGTCAATTATGCGGTTTTCATAATCGTCGCAAACCATAATCGTAATCGCGATAAAAATACGATTAATTGCACAGCCCTAGTCTGTATGCAAATCTGTTGCCTCTGTTAAGAGAAGTAATGGCTCTCATGTCACCAGGTCCTCGACTCATTCTCGTAGCAACTCGAGAGCCACATCAAGAAGTTCATTCCTCTCTTCTATCAAAAGACAAGAAGCCGCTGCTGAAATTGCTGCAAATGAAGCGACTTTAGAAGTAATGTTAGAACAGGAACAACACATCGAAGAACTTGATATACTGGAGGCTGAAGCTGCTCAGTTAAGAGCCAAACAGATTGCTGAAGCTGCTCAGTTAACAGCCAAACAGGAGGCAGAAAATGCTGAGAGGCAAAGAGAGTTACAAGCCAAGCGCAGACAACTAGAGCGATTAGAAACAGTAAAGAAGCTAAATTCTGCAAAGGCGAGACATCAAGTATATGAACAGAATGCATGCTCAGACGAAGAAATTAGCGAGCTGCTCCATCAACATGTCCCTCTTGTTGTGAAAGAAGAACTCAAGCATAAAAGCAGTGAACTGCAAAACCACTCACCACCTCAAGCTGCGACACAACAAAAACAAGAAGACAGTACTTCAGCTCTTATCAGAGCTCTTGCAGAGTCCATCAGTGCAAGTCGTCTACCTGTACCTGAACCTACAACGTTCAGTGGTGACCCACTGAGGTTCAATGACTGGAAGGTCTCCTTTCGTACACTCGTTGACAGGAAAAAGATCCCAGCTGAAGAAAATATATACTATCTAAGAAGTATGTGGGTGGACCTGCCAAGAAGGCCATAGAGAGCTACTTCCTGCTAGGCACAGAGTCAGCCTATCATTCCGCGTGGACCATCCTAGAAGAGAGGTACGGTAATCCTTTCCTCATTGCTAAGGCCTTCAGAGATAAGCTTGATGCATGGCATAAGTTCCAAAGACAGCGTAGAACTTCAAGAGCTCTCTGACTTTCTTCACAGCTGTGAGGCTGCCATGTCACAGATCAAAGGACTTGAGGTACTTAACGACTGCAACGAAAACCAAAAGATGCTTGCTAAACTTCCAGACTGGTTGACCTCAAGTTGGAACAGAAAGGTCACAGAAATGGAAGAACAAAATCACACGTTCCCAACCTTCAGCCAGTTTGTTAAATTTCTCACACGTGAAGCCAAAATAGCTTGCAACCCAATAACATCTCTCCATGCTCTAAAATCAAGAGAAAGCTAAAAAGGCAAGATTTTAACGAACAGAAGTCCTGTATCAAACGTATTGACTACAGAGACAAATGAAACAGCAGACGCCACAAACTGTCTTTTCTGTGAGAAGACAGGACACGGTCTGCACAAATGTTACAAATTCAGGAATGAGACAATCTCTGAGCGAGTCAAGTTTGTTCAAGAAAATAAGTTGTGCTTTGGCTGTTTAAAATCTGGCCATCGTTCAAAACGAATGTAAAAACATAAAGATGTGCGAAACATGCGAAAAGGGACATCCAACTTGTCTCCACGACAATCGCACCAGAGAAGAAAGAATGTCAACAAACCATGATGGTGCAAGAAAAAGCACAATGGAACGTCCACAAGGTAAAGCGGCAAGCACACCACATGAGGCAACATCCAATACAGTCTTCCAGAATGTTAAAGTCCCCCATACATCCACAATCGTTCCAGTGTGGGTGTCAGCCACAAGTGAGCCACATAGGGAAATACTTGTGTATGCACTCCTCGATACACAGAGTGACACAAGCTTTATCCTTGAAGAAACGGCAAAGGCTCTTCACACAAAGAATGAAACAGTGCAGCTAAAGCTCTCCACAATGGCTTCAAGAAACAGTCGTGTCATGCAGGAAGCTAACTGGTCTCCAAGTGAGAGGATTCTACTCGGACAGGATAATACCTCTGCCAGTAACCTACTCAAGAGAATTCATCCCAGCAAGCAGAGACCATATTCCCACACCAGAGACTGCGAAAGCATGGCCTCATCTTGAACACCTCGCAGATGAGATCGCTCCTCAACAAAGCTGTGATGTTGGCCTGCTTATCGGCTACAACTGTTCCCAAGCTCTCGTCCCAAGAGAAGTGGTGCCTGGTGAAGGAAACTAGCCCTTTGCACAGAGAACAGATTTGGGCTGGAGTGTTGTCGGCTTTGGCAATCCCTGTCTCGACATTGGAGATATGATTGGAGTAAGTCACCAGGTAACCGTGAAGCAAGTGATGCCAAGTCTCCAGTCTTCAAACCTCCCAAGGGAAGTACACTACGTCTGTAGAACACAGATTAAGGAAGTCTCACCTGCAGATGTCGCCGAGGTGCTGGAATCTGACTTTGTCGAAAGAGCTTCTGGAGATAACCCTGCAGATCAGGCCTCCAAAGGTCTCACAGCACAGCAACTTCAAGCCTCAAATTGGTTCACAGGCCCAGACCTACTTTGGCAGAAAGAGCTACCAAGTGGAGAAGTCAAGGTGGGAGAGATCGTGAGTAGTGACCCAGAGCTTAAGAAGGCCCAGGTTCATGATACCCAGGCAAACGAAGTAAAGTCGCTACTAGATCACCTTCACAAATTCTCAGACTGCTCAAGAGTGGTTAAAGCCTTTGCCAGACTCAAGCGCCTTGCAAAGGAAATTAAAGGTCCCAAGCCAAGGTCCTGTGAAGCCACAAGCTTAGAGGAGAGGAGAGAAGCAGAGCTGACCATAATCGAGATGGTTCAAGAAGCAACACTCAAGAAATAAAGTGCCTTCAGCAGCATAAGGAGTACGATCTCCAACAAAGACCAAAGTGGATCAAGGACCGCAGAAACGTCAAGGTAAATGACATTGTCATTCTGCAAGACAACACTATACCACGTGGCCAATGGAAGCTGGCCAGGGTTGTGGAAGTGTACCCAGGAGGGGATGGAAGAGTGAGAAGGCTCAAGCTGCTTATCAGCGACTCTAGCCTGGATGTAAAGGGAAAGCGCCTCGCTAAACCTGTCTACCTCGAAAGTCCTATTCACAAGACGGTGTTGTTGTTGGAAGCAGACTAAGACTCAGTTACTCTCACTCACACTCTGCACTTAATAGGTCTAAAACAAAATAGTTAGTTTTACATTAATGTATATCGGTTTTTCTAAAAATGTTATGGAAATCACAGGTGATTTGGTGGGAGTGTAACTGTCTTCACTTTCTGTTCATTTGTTTCCACGTTGTATTTTTGGTTCCTACCTTTTATGTGCAACATTATTAGAGGCGGAACTAATCTGCTGTGTTTTGTGTTACACCTGTTTAATCGACGCACTGGATAGTTGCAACGGCAGAGCAACGCAGGACGTTAAAGGAAAACTAAGGAAACCAAGGGAAAATGCATATAAAGTTATCAGCCCCTCTAGGTGACTAGCAGCCTACGAGGTACGTTTTCGTGCTGGTTGTTTGTGTAATTGTGTGCGGTTGAGCTGCAGGTGTGTGTATGCCAGGGGTCGGCAACCTTTTTGATATGAAGTGCCATTTATTTATTTGACGCTCGTCAACTATCAGCAGGAGGGCGGGGGAGCCTCGCTGCGGGGAAGCAGTGTACGTGACTGTACAGCGCAACTTACATGATGCTGAATGTAACAAACACATTTCAATAATTGGTTTAAACGGCATAATAATAAGGACGATCGTCCGTTCTGTGATTCTCCAGAACACACGTTATGATATTAGGGTCACGCAGAGTGAGATGAGATCGCTGTCCCTTTAAGAGAGAGAGAGAGAGGGGTGTGGCTTGTGCATGTGTGTGTGTGGATGGTAGAGCGACAGTGAGAGAACGTGTGTATGTTTCTGGAAGTGAAACGAGGAAGCAGAGAAACAGGTCTGTGATGTATTTTGTGAAACAGAAGAACAGCTAAATAAATGCAGCGGCCTCCCAAGAAGAGCTCGCCTCTCTCCAGTCATTGAAGCTAAAGTGGGGTATTGAACCTGAAGCTTGTTGCTTCTGCCCTCCTCGACTACGGTCTGGGAGCCGACAGGAAAGTTCAACACACAGATGGCCAGTCCGCCCCTTTGTAGCATATTATTTCAATGAGAGATGAGCAGATCGCCACTGGGCTTTCAACTAAATACACAGCCACGCAAAAACTGCGGCATTTGTACAGCTCCTTATGGGTAGGCTACTGCAATTAGTGAAGTGTTTTCCTCTGTGGTGAAACGATCAGCACCACGGAGGAAAGCAGCAGAAAGTCACCTGGAGTTAAAGAGAGCGGGGCTGCGCTGCGTGCATGGCTTCCTTCTGCAGGTAACGGGGAGACGCGCTCTGGCGGCGGCCTCGTTCAGGATCCGAAAATACAATTTAAATATTTTGCACACTTATTCCACTTATTCCTAGTGTGCCAGTGCCAGGGGTTGCCGACCCCTGGTGTATGCTATGCGCTAGCTTGTGCTACATGCTATTATTAGCTTGTGCTACTTGCTGTGTGGGATATGTGCGCCGTTTATTGTTTAATTGGCGGCATTAACAGTGATGACATATGCATATATTACATATTTATTTGTTGTTTACCTTTTATATTTTTCTGTCTTATAACCCAGTTCTCACGGGTTGGAATAGTTCCACAAGAATAAACCCTGTATTTAATCAAGACCTCAGACTTGTGCCATTTACTGGAGGGAGCTACAATGTTTATGTGGGGAAATGGCAGTCCATACATTATTTGAGATTTCAAACTCGGACTTCATTTTAAGGACATGTCGGCCAGGACTGCGGTCAAGCCAGCCTCCACTTCGGAAAACACAGTCAAGCAGCATCCGCGTTGTTTGCGGTGCGCGAATATCCTATGCATTACGGTAGCGACCTGGAAAACTGCCTTCTATAGTGCCAGGAGATATGGGAGTCGGAGGCGGTGCATCGAAGGTGCAGAAGGGTACTTTATTAAGGAGGTGTTGTCGGGTCGCAGCCCGGGACAACAAGAGAGAGAGAAAAGGAGGAGGACACAGTATATACAGATAAGAACACATATGTCCGTGTGGGAACAATACCCCCCACTGTAGTTCCATGTATGAATTATGTCCCAGTGTTACCAGTGTTAAAGGTGGTCACCACACAAGCCCCCCCAGAATTCAAACATGGCACAATCCCCGCGTCCGGGAGGAAGCACCACAGGGGCCGAGGAGGGTGGGGTTGCAGGTGAGGGCCGGGCCATGGAACGGGCCGTCGGAAGGGGGCCGCAGGAGGGAGGGTGGGGTTGCAGGTGAGAGGTATCCTCACCGGGGTTGGAAGACGGGCCGGAACGGGGCCGCAGTAGGCGTCGAGGTATCCCAGGGAAGCAGGAAAGCCACCCGGCCGCAGGCAGACGTGCCGCGGCGGCGGGCATGAAGTCCTCAGCAGGCGCTGAGGCATCCCCGGGAGGAAGGAGCCGTGGACAGGGGAGAGGCCAGACGGGGCGCCGTCCGGAGCCGCCGTCGAAATGAACCGTGAGCCGCGGTAAGAGGAGAGGCCAGGCAGGGTCCCGAAGCGCGCCACCCACGGGCCGATGAAGACATGGGGACGTCCGAAACCGCCGAGGCGAAGGAAGAGGCCAGACAGGTCCCGGAGCGCGCCACCCACGGGCCGGTGAAGGCATGGGGACGTCCGAAACCGTCGAGGCGAGGGAAGAGGCCAGGCAGGGTCCCGGAGCGCGCCACCCACGGGCCGGTGAAGGCATGGGGACGTCCGAAACCGCCGAGGCGAGACGGGGTCCAGGAGTGCACCACCCAGGCGTCGATGAGCGTGAGTGGCGTCTGAAGCCGCCGTCGAGGTGGTGAAACAGGTGAGAGTGTTCACACGAGGCCGACCAGACATGGTCGAACCTCCTCTCAGGCACCAGAAAATGCTCAAAAAGGGCCGTACTGTCCACGGTCAAAAACAGGTGGGCGAAATAGCGAGAGGATTCACACAAGGCCAACCAGACATGGTCAAACCTCCTCTCAGGCACCAGGAAACGCTCGAAAAGGTCGATAGCCGTTAGCAGCTAGCCGTTAGCAGCTAGCCGTTAGCTGAGGCCGTTAGCTGGCAGCCATTGGTAGCTGCTAGCCGTCGTTAGCCCCACGTGGATAGGTAGCTGCTAGCCGTCGTTAGCCCCACGTGGATAGCTGCTAGTCGTGGTTAGCTAGCGCCGCTGGGACGTGCAGCCGCACGCCCCGGAGAAACAGCTCCATGAGGTAGCCATGGGGTTGCTGGTCGTGCATCGTCCCCCCGATGCGGGAACGGCGAGCAACGCGGAGCACGCACCGAGCCTCAGTCCGCGTGCCGGTGGCAGCCACGGACGTCTCCAAAAAATCCCCGGCATTTCGAGAAAGGAACCGGAGTTCCTTTTGCCGTGTTCGGCTTCGTCCCGGAAACTTCCCAGACGTGTCAGAGTCACCAATATAGTGCCAGGAGATATGGGAGTCGGAGGCGGTGCATCGAAGGTGCAGAAGGGTACTTTATTAAGGAGGTGTTGTCGGGTCGCAGCCCGGGACAACAAGAGAGAGAGAAAAGGAGGAGGACACAGTATATACAGATAAGAACACATATGTCCGTGTGGGAACAATACCCCCCACTGTAGTTCCATGTATGAATTATGTCCCAGTGTTACCAGTGTTAAAGGTGGTCACCACACTTCAAAATAAAAGTGCTTACTCGGTCAATAACAATTATACCAAACATATTAAAATATGTACTATATAGGCCTAATGTGATCAATAATATAAAACAAACTACGTATAACTACCATATTATAACTGAGTGAATGTAAAACTTAAAGAGTTTCAAAGTAAAAGACCTTTGAAGTATCATATATATGAGCTATCATCCCTCTGTTTTTAGATGAGAATAAAACAAAACCTGTCCAGTATCAAATACTAATATCACTTCAGGGTGATAGCAGGACACCCCATCTAGTCACTCAGAGAAAATCAGGAAAATCTGATGTAGAGTTTCAAAATCATTTTTCAATCAACATCAGACAGTTTTTGTTTTATTCTCATCCAAAAACAGAGGGATGATAGCTCATATGAGACTTCAAAGGTCTTTTATTTTGAAACTCTTTAAGTTTTACATTCACTCAGTTATAATGTGGTAGTTGTACGTAGTTTGTCTTACATTATTATTGATCAAATTAGGCCTATATAGGCCTAGTACATATTTTAATAAAAATTAAAAACACTTTTATTTTGAAGGCACTTTTTCCAGGCCGCTACCGTAATGCATAGGATATTCGCGCACCGCAAAACAACGCGGATGCTGTTTTGACTGTTTTCCGAAGTGGAGGCTGGCTTGACCGCAGTCGGCCAGGGGTGTAGAGCTATTTGTTTAAGCACCGGATTGGCAAAACAGGAGAGTCTGTAAACCAGTCTGCCTTGATCTATGAATCCATGTCTGGGACTCTCACAGTATCTGCTGCCCGCAGCTGTTTTATAGAAGGAAAACCTCCTTCACTTCATGAAATGGCTGCAGCATCAGGAGGCAGCGGGACGTGTATACTCCGCCTCTGAGAAGTGCAGCACCAGCGCGCCGAGAGCTGCGCCTTTTTACGCACCGCCTTCATGTTTACCTTCTTCAGAACAGCTTAAGTGATTTTTAGGACTTGTTGAAGGACTTGTCAGTCGCTTGTAAAGAGAACCCCAGCCATCTTCTTTTTTTTGTGGCAATATTGTCCCTATCTTTTTCAAGCTTCGATAGAAATGTAGTCTTCTTATTCTAAAACAGAGCCCACATTGTTTTAAATCGCTCAAAAATATTTCATGTTTTTTTTTCTCCAAGTAATCACAATCTCTTAAAGGTTCCTTGAGGAAACAGGGACACGCCTTCCATCAACTTTGTATCTGGATAACAAAGATTGATGTAAGAGTGACTGCAGGCTTCTACGTGTTGACCACACACACACACACACACACACACACACACACACACACACACACACACACACACACACACACACACACACACACACACACACACACACACACTCACACACACCCTGGCGACCGGACATCTCCTTCATAATGCTCCTTCTCTTCGTTTTCCCAGCATTCACTGGATTATCCGTAAATCATACAAACAAAGCCAAAACGTTGATTTATCTGTTTTCCCGTTTTGGTTTAGAAACTGAATAACGTCGGTTTTTTGGTTTTCCGTTTTTCTGAAAAACACCGGTTATTTAATTTTTTTGAACGTTGTTAAGTTTTGGATGCATATTGTTCTCGTATTTGTTCAGGCTGTTGCATACAATTAATCTCTGTTGCTACCTGCTGGTGAGTAAATATTAAAATCAGTTCAAATTGACAACCGGTCCGCGATTTTTTTTTTAATGTATCTGCCGGTCCTTGGCACAATAAAGGTTGGGAACCCCTGAGCTAAACAACATGTCAATATAAAACAATAACAAAGTATCCGAGTACTTTCTGTGAGTACTCTCCGTACTGACGCGCATGTGTGGGCGTGATGTATGGGGGGGGGGGGGGAGAGAGCTCACCGGACTCTTCTCTTACCGGGGCTCAGTGTCGGTAACCCGTTCAACATGAGCCCTCCGCTCTGCGCGCTCAGCTGCCTCTGTCTCGCGCTCGACCTGCTGATGCTGCACGCGGCGGCGGAGTACTCCTCCAGAAGCGACCTGGACTACGAGTTCGGGGACTACCGGGGCCGGTGGTGCATCGACGACCACGGGTTTGTTTACGGGATCGGAGAGGTATATTACCCGAGCTCCACGGCGTGTCCCTGCACGTGCACCGTGGACGGTCCCGTGTGCGTCCGACCCAAGTGTCCGCGCATCCACCCCCGGTGCACGCGGATGATTTATAGGGCGTGCTGTCCGGTGTGCGAGGCTATGGCCAGGGTCTGTGTCTACGGGGGCAAAACGTACCGGCTCCTAGAGGAGTTCAGGGTGAGAGAGATTCAAACTTTTGTTTTGAAGATATAGATGAATTATAAACAATACAATAAACTCTTTATTCAGACTTTAGTTCCACCTGGAGTAAATTCACAAGCTCCAGCAGTATACAAAGTCCTTCAAACTAGCTGCACCTTTACCAGCTTTGAGAACACTTTAATGACCAATAATTATAAAACATATTATTCTGAAATGGACCAATCTGCAATGACTACTTTTCTTTTGGTACTTTAAAGCGGACCTATCATGCAAAATGCACTTTTTTATGTCTTTCATTCATAAATATGTGTCCCCGGTGTGTCAGGGAACTCACGCAGCGTCAGAAAATAAAACCCTCTCTTTTCCTCCGTGCCCAAATCTCTAAAAACGGACCTATAACGGAGCTGATCCAGATTTGTGACTAGAAAACGAAAAAAATAATCAGAAACGTTGCCATCAGAAACAATGCCCGACTGTTTTGGACGTAATATGTGACCCGCTCTATCGAAATCGGTCGGAAGTCGCAACGGCTCATTTCAAAATAAACGTGGATTTGCGTAATCCCCCCCTCCCTCCCGCTGAAATTATTAATGTAAGCGTATAGTAATCATAGATAACACGGCAGGGTCCGTTACAGTTTGTTTTCATCTGATTTCAAATAAACAAAATGTCTTGGCTTTCAGAATATGAAACTTGTTTCGGCAAATTCAGATGATAAATACAACTTTGAAGCTTGTAACGGCATAATTACAAGCGGAGAACGGAGTAACTTGACGTCACAGCAGGCATAACAACAGCCGGTGTTTCTCGTGAGTGTTTTCCCCGGGAAACAAACACAATACACACAAATGCAAAAATACACTAACACACACACGCACAGTACACACACACATACACACACACGCACAGTATACACACACACTCGCGAGCTTCCCCCAGACCAGTAATCCAAACGAAAATATTTTTGATCATTTGCTCCGCTAATAATCAATCAGATCGATGGATTCCAGAGAAGAGGACACTTTGAAGGCCTTTTTCTCAAAATGATGACTCGGTGACAGTCATTATATAATGTGACATATTTTGCTTAATATTTGGAATACAACAACAATCCTGATATCATTAGAAAGCTATGAGTCTCCTCTTGCCAACATACAACTCAAAATGTGTCTTCGGGTCAATGCGACTGATTTCGATAGAGCAGGTCACATATGGTCGGTGCATGTTTACATTAGCATCGCTAACACTCAGAGCTAACCTGTACTGGAGAGCATGTGTGTGAAGAAGCAGCCGGCAAGAGAGAAAGCCTTTGAGCTTGTTTCAGAAATAATCCTTGATAATCCATGATATGGCGTTTCATCACCGCAGTATCTACCGGTAGAATCTCCTGCATGAGCTCCGCCCCCTCCTTTTTTTTTTATCAATTTTTTTTTTTCAAAGCTTTACACCCCAAATCAGCACTTTTGAAACAGGAAGTGAAATAGAGGGGTATGAGGCATGGCTCGAATGGGTGATCTGTTTGGGCAAAACACTTCATAGACATGTTTTTTATATATTTTTATATATCTGAGACCTGTGCTATTGCCTAAAAATAGCATGATAGGTGCACTTTAAGTATATTTAGATGCCATTACTTGTTTACTTGAGTAACAAATACAGGACCTTTACTTGTAACAGATTATTACCACACTTTGGTATTTCTAATTTTATTTAAGTACAAGATCTGAGTACTTCTTCCACCTGTGGTACTTACTATATATATTTTTGAACTTTTCGTTCCATAAAAATTGCATTACTCATATACTACAATGAACCATATGGGGAAATGGATCCATTGAAAGTGTTAATTTATTATCTATTTCCAATTTGTATTTCTGATTTATGTCTGTCTTTATGGGGAGCTTCATCTACACAACGTTATAAATGTGTGCTTTATTAATATTGATCTGAACACATTTCTGAGCTGTGAGATAAATGTAGTGGGATATAAGTGTAAATAAGTACAACATGTAAATACTCAGGTACAAATACCTCAAAGTAGTACTTAGTTATAATTTGTGTGTCATTTAAACTTGTGTGTGGCTTCTGGGTATATTTTCAATAATTTTTGTCACATGCTATCTTACAAGAAATGATTTAAATTAAGTTGTATAATGCATTTAAAAGAGAGTTTCAATAGAATAGGGCTCGGGGGACAGGCTTAGATAGTTTATTAGAATAAGATTATCATAAGGTTTGCATAGGCTTTGGGATATAGAATATTTGTAATATTATTATTATTTCTGGATTATCCCAATGGCTGCACACCCTACCATTCTGTGAAATGTGTTTGTTATGTTCTTATCAAGTGTAAATGATTGGTGGAGACCAGTGGCGTCGCCTGGCGCCCCAAATGTTTTTTCTGTAGCCCCGGACAATTCTCCCTCAATAATAGGCTATAATACATTAACCGCGCTTCACCTGAACCTCATCATGAGTCATGACACTAGAGAGGACGGCAGGATTGTAATTTCCCGTGTTCAGTGAATGCAACAGAGGCACCAGACCAATCAGATAGTTTCATGGCAATACAGTACAAATACTTCTGGGTCTCTGCGTTTCATTCAAGCTCGGCTCTCTGTGTGTGTGTGGCAATAGCGCATTTAGTGTGATTGAGCGAGAGAGCGAGAGAGAGAGAAAGAGAGCGTGCACCGGTGCCAGCAGGGACCATGGCAGGGACCGTGTTGCTAGCATCTGGTTAGCTAGCTGCACTAACGGACATTAGGAGCTGTTTCCACAACAAGCTGGAGGAGAATAACAACCGACCGTCGTGGTACAGCATTTGCTTGGCATTTCCGGGTATTTCTCCACTGGTTGGGCCATGGTAACAATACCGTGTAACTGTCACTTTTGAACGGACAAAATCGTGACACTTCACGTCTCCCAGCATGGTAAATCGTCACATGTTCACGTATTGCCGTGATACCGGGTTGGTTTAGAATCTAGATAGTTAACTTAAGTCTTAAGTTATCTCAGTGGGTCTCAAACGGTTTGGTCACGAATTATGTAAAAGATTATTTCCGAGGCACACCTTCATACGATCATTATACTTATTAAAAAAATAAGAGAATAAATGAAAAACGGTTAAGAAATACTATATGGCAGTAAAACAAGAATACAGTTTAAAAGGGGAGTGATTTGTAAAATATCCAGAAAGAAAAAGAAAATCTGTTTACAGTTCTGTTTCATATGGGTGTTGAGAGATGTATCCATAGATCTCTTAATTTTGCTCTCAAAGTGCACCAGATTGATGCTTTTAACTTCAATATTTAAAAAAAAAAAAATCTTCCCGGGGGAGCATGCCCCCGGGACCCCCCTAGAGGAGGTGAGGACCCCCCTAGAGGATGTTAGGTCTACCCACTTTACCTCTGCTTACACGTATATGCTGTGAGCTTTCATTGTAACAGTCGCGGGCAGGGTGTATCCAGGATTTCCTAAATACCGAGGTCCAAACATGCTAAGGAGGTTCGGGGGATACCCTCCAGATCTTTGGGATTTTCATGATCTACTTGGGTGCTTTTTAAGTCCTGGGGGGGGGTCACACATTGGATAATATATTGATTTAAAACTATGTCAGTGGGCTGACAATGTCAGCATCAATTATTTTTGAAAGTGTAATGCATAAGAATCAGTTGATTACTATTAATGATCTGGACATGCAGAAGAGGCTAAAATGATCACAAAACATTGTCAACATTCATTTTCCATGTCTCTCCTTTCCATAACCTGCCCCCTCTCTTCCATCTTCTTTAGTCTCTGTCTTCTTCCTGTTCATTACTCTCTCTGTCCTCTACTCTTTCTTTTTGTTCAATCTCTCCCTCGTTATTCACTTTTTGCTCCTGCCAGTGAATTCAAAGCAATTCAGCCATTTAGTTCATTTCACTTGTTTGTTTGCATTCTTTTATTTAAATCTGTTTTGTTTGATTCTCAAAAGAGAACAAAGATGTAAGCAAATTGTGTTTTATACAATTGTATGTTATTATAACTGCAATAGATGTATGTTGTTTTACAATTATGCCTATTGTAAATGAAGACTATTGTTATAGATATATGGAAGGATAGATAGATGGGGTTATTAAGCCTACATTCTTTTGTGTGACTGTGCCTGCAGGTCCTCCCTGACCTCTCTCTCTCTCTCTCTTACCAAAGCTGAGCTTCGACTGACGTAGTCTTTGCATTATATCTGAGTCAGTGTAAAAAGAAAACAATACAATGTTACATCTTCAATGTTTTACTCAAATTGAAATGAAAGAAAAGCATTACAACATTTGTTAAAAAGGTAATCCTTCTGACATTGGATGAACGTAATTAACTTTATCTCTCTAGCTGGTTTATTCACGCAATATAAACCAAAGTATAGCCTATAGCTGCAATATAAGTTAGTGTGCATGTTGTCGGACGTCCACTGACTAACGTAGAGCGTTCACACAGGATCTGCTGGTCATATGATGTCTTGATGAACAGAAACACAAGCAGCCCGCTGGACTCAGATCTCTAGATACCTCATCACTCCTTCGCTGCTCCGGTTCAAGTACGGGCTGCGGTGGTCTGTTGATACTGGTTGATACCCTCTATGGTTGATACATGTCGTCTTCTTCTGTTTGCTTTAATCGAGGCTACGTAGTTATGCAGCGCCCCCATCGTCAGTAAATGGAAGTACTACAAAGAATCCCGTTTAGTGCAATTATTTCACAAGTTTTGTTATATACACAGCTCGGAAAAGATTACCGAGGTCCGGACCTCGGTGACCTCAATGGTGGATACGGCCATGGTCGTGGGTACACTGTGTATGTGCGTGTGGGGAGTGTTGCAGTAGAACATTTGACTGTAGCCCGGTACCTTAATGGGAAACCCTACATGTTTGAGCACCCTCTATGGAACGTCAAGCTTCCAAGTTACTAACGGAACTATTAGTAAACAATGACAGCTTGTTTCATGACGGACACACACAGCGTTGGTCGGTCAGGTATGGCAGCAGGTGAAGTCAGCACCAAGCCCCCAGGAAGTGCGCCGGACTCTGAGGAAAATATTTGTTGTGGCCAAACGGCGGTACTACACTTCCCAGCGTTGCTGGGCCCGGAAACACTTTTTCCCATTGACTCACATTGGGAAAGAGAGGTCTGTAAATCGTTGGATAATTTTTTTTAAACAAAATAAACTACCCAGTATGAACATTTGTAAAGCCCTTATTAAAAACATTCGGTCCTCAAGTTGTAAAATGTGCTAATAATGTTATTCTGAGAGTTATTTTCCTCTGCATTATTTACGCGCATCTGAGAGTGGGAGCTCGGGGGCGGGGCTTAAGGGGCAACTCAACTGTGCATGCTTTATGAGCGCAAATACGGGTACTTCTGCTCTGACAGCCAGGCATGATGGGTAATCTGTGACGTTTCGCTCTCTCAAAAGTTGGGCCATTTTGTCCTCATGCGCCAATGAGCAGCTCTCATTGGAAAGAACGAGACCCCGCCTCCCACGCTGTATCCAGTTCTTATTATACATCCATGGTCAGTACTGATGCAGACTCTCTGTTGGAGGGCTTCATAACTCACTCCCCCTCCACACTCGTTGGTTTGGAACAGCACTTAATGTGACGGACCCTCCGCGCGAATGTGCAAACGGAGGGGTAGTATGTAGGGATAGGGTGTAGGGATAGGGTGTAGGAGGCGGTTTGGAATTGGGCCATCGTTTGCATACATTTCTGCAACTTCTAAGCTTGTTGTGCTGCCCCCAAGTGGCGGAAACCGTTACCAGCAGCATTTTTCCCTGTTGAGGGAATGCATTTTTAACATTTAGACATTTACCGTAACAGTATGTTTGACACAAATTCCTTTTTTTTCGTACAAAAAGCAACTTAAAATATGCAACATTTAATAATAAGGGGGTGTCTTGTGTGTGCTGTTAACCAAAATATACATGTGTAGGGATTGAGTAGTGGGATTACAGGTACGTACACAATTATTTATTCTAAATGTTTAGAGCTTGAAGTCAATGACATTCAAATTGTGTTCCAGTTGTCGAGGTGTGAGCGATGTCGTTGCCAGGCCAACAGAGAGGTGTACTGCAGCATTTCGGAATGCCCTGCCCCTCACTGCGTCAACCCCACCTACGAACCCAACCACTGCTGCCCCATCTGTAAGACTGGTAAGACTCAGTCAGTGTCCAGACATCTTTTTAACCATTAAACCAATTCCCTTCTCATCATCCCAGAAAATACTCAGCTGTGGTTTTGTAGCTAATAAAGAAGAAACAGAGAAGTACATGCCAGCGAAATTAATTTAGTGTGATTTTATTCATGCCATTTTAAAGGTATACTTATGGTGGCCGGCAGGTGCAAATGTCCAAATGGCCCAAAACACTTAAATTAGGAGAAACACGCTGCCACTTCAGAAACAATGCAAATATAGAATCACAAATGTGCCAAATCACATGCAAATGAGGAAACATTTATACCAACTTGACAACACATGCACAGCATTTAGAAAAAAAGTCACCAACTTGAAGAAACACGTGCAGCATTTAAATGTTTTGTCAGTATATTTGAAATGACTAGGTTAGCTCCGTGAGCTAGCTTACAGCAGATCTGAAATAATATCCGAAGGAATCATGAGATCAATTTTTATAAGCCAATAAAACTTGGTTTTTAGGCAGTTAGCTAACTTCATAATCCCCGAAAGTCAACAAGTATCCCAGCTGTGTGCGTCATTTTTTAGTGTCCCCCGGTTTCTGTTGTGTTTTCAGCTTCTTGAAGCGTTTTTTATATGTATTGTTTTGATTGAGTGCCCCCTAGTGGCACAAAATATATAGTGCACGTTTACGTTTCTTTAAATTACATTCAATTTCGTAAATATATGTATAATAAAGAATGGTGCCGGATTGAGCGTTAAACCCAAAAATGAGTTAGCATTTTTGTACTTCACAGATTTTCCAAATATTTTTCCAAAGCCAATCGAAAAAGTCCCATTGCTTTCAGTCGAAGCGAGGAACCCCTTGCGATGCTAACTTTTGGGTTGGCCTACACAAAAACGTCATCACTGCACTACTCTGAGTTAAATCCAAAGATTAATAGTAATAAGATCATCTGACACAAGCTTTAAACAAACCTTTCAACGGTCAGAAACAAACAAACACTTTTAGTTTTTTATCTGGCATTCAGTGAAGAATAACGTCATCGTTTTGAGTATCTGTAAAAAGTATTATATGACTTTATACTTCTTCATAATCCTTTTTCTTAAGCAAATCAACTTTAAATTACATACAATTAAAGCATTACAACATGTTGGCCATGTTACTGGATTGAAATCTAAGTATCCACTTAAAGCCTCTCAACTGGAAATAGTGTCATCAATGTGGACCAGCCAGCCACTAAAGGATTGTAGAATCAGTCATTGTCCTTTTGCAACACAGGGTTACACAACCAAATGTAGTTGTAGCTTAGTCCATTATGCAACACAGGAAACACAAGACAGAACAAACACAGTATCTAGATCTGGCTGAATACTAAGCAAACCCCAGAGCTATCATGCTCCGTGGGGGATGGATAATCCACACTAAATGTCTCTTAATGTTTACCGGAAGCAGTCCACGGACTCTGTTAACAGCTTTTTCTGGCAGCAGGTTCCACTCTGGAAAGAATGAGTGTTAGTAAATGTTCTGGGTTGCCCTTCTGACAGCCTCTAGGTGCAACGAGGCAACAACAGCTGAGATGTTTTGAACAATCTTGAAGAAGAGGACTAACCAAGTCAATTCCACCAAATTCAACCGTTGGAGCCTTTCTGGACACTGCTACCCCCCCTGCTATCCCCCCTGGAATCCCCATGTATCGACCTCTTCCTTATATTGTTGAAGAGCATCATTGTCCTTATCAATGTAGGGGTCCCAGGCATACTCTAGTTTAAAGCGTGCTACGTCCACAAAAGCTGTCGCCTTCAGATTCTGGGGATCAGCAGAGTAAATTCAGGTGTAAGAAGTTGAGCAAACTATTTCCCTGTGTTACAATTTGGTCAACTTGTTAGCCGAACTGTTGTGAATTTCAACCCCAGAGGTGGAAGAAATACTCAAATCAAAAGTAAAGTAGAACTATGAAAGAGCAGGAATACTCTGCAACAAGTAACATTTCAAAATGTTACTTAAGTAAAAGTACAAAAGTATTGGCTACAAAATATACTTAAAGTACCAAAAGTAGTCATTATGCAGATTGCTCCATTTCATTAAATATATATATATATATATATATATATTGTGTTTTGATTACAATTCTTGATGCATTAAAGTGTTATCAAAGCTGGTAAAGGTGGAACTAATTTCAACTGATTGTGAATTTAATCCTGGTGTATCTTAAAGTGTTGATCCTATTGTTTATGATTAATCTGCAAAGTAACTACAGGTACTACATAATTGTAGTGGAGTATCAGTACAAACATTGAAATACCCAAGCACAAGTACCTCAAAATTGTACTTGAGTACTTTACTTGAGTAAATGTAAATATTACTTAACAGCAATGTTCAACCACAAGGTTGGGTCATGTCTTTTAATGCCTCGCCACATACAGTATAGTTTTTGGGTTTCTTGATCTGCTAGTAAGTAGTTTGTAGTGCTTACTAGCATTGAAGCACATCTCCCAAGAGTCAACCCATTCCTAGAGTATGGTCAGGTCACCTTGTATAGGAAGTGCATTCCTTTTATGAATTGAGGCAGGAGAAAGGTAAACAAACATAAATATAGCCATTGTTGGCAGTAAAAAGAAAAAGCCACAAGGGACTAAACATGGGAAGAAACACTTTGAAATACGCTAATTGGTAATCAAATAAGTACCAGTTACCGTGAGTGTGATTGTGTCAACAGAAAATGTTCACTCCCTGCTCACCCCTTTGCCTGTCCACCCATACCCAAGTGATCGGGTGAAAGCATGGACTCAAGGCTCCAATGAGGTCGGCCAACACCAATATTCACTGAGAAATACAACGAAATAAACTGAAAATAGAGATCCTACATGTGGCGTCTACAATACAAAATGGTAAATTACGTGAGCATGGCCGACATGGCTGCATCAAATAAAAATAGATATCAGTCCCTTCTACGGGAAGTTGCTGGAGCATAAACACATGCTGTCATATCCCATCCCACTCACACACACACACACACACACACACACACACACACACACTTAATCTCAGGTCCATTAGAAGGCTGCCATTGTAAGTGTTGTTCACTCAGCAGCTTATAAAGTCAGACATGCTTTTCACTGCCATCGGCGGGAAAGTCCCTCTCTCACATTGCTGGGATGTGTGCAGCGGGGTTATTAATAACTTGTATTGTCTGTTGCTTTTTAAAGGATAAATGGGAAAACCATGGCAGCTACACAATCAAAAGGCTATCATTGATTCTTCATGAAAATAATAACCACATGAACGTGCTTCCTTGCTGCTTTATTGTTAAGCTGTAGGGTCTATTTGTACTGCTCCTCTGATGGACAGATGGTGAGGTTGGTTGCGTCATTGTTTTTTCTGCTGCCAAATTGCCTCATGTCAGCTGTGCTTTATGGAATGCAGTTGGGTCTGGCATCAGATGAACTGTACTTCCTCTCCTCCCGCTGACTGCCTTTGGTAATTGTTTCACAGGTAGCTGCCAATAAAGGAACCCCCATCTGTGATTGAGCGATGCAAATTATATCAAGGGCTGGGTGTTCTGCATATAATGAATTTACTCTAAAATATCATATCGTACAATGTATATATACAGTATGTATTATATGCACCGAGTAAAGAAATAGCACCAGGAAGGATTTTTTGGGGATTATTAGTATTATTTAGTTCATTTTGAATTAGCATAAAAGTCAGTATCTGTTGCTTTTCCTGTGTTGCTTGTAGCATATTAGCTAGATATTTGATAACGAATTTGAACTAACTTTAAAGAATTAGGTTTTGTCAAAAATGCAGTTGACTTACTTGCAACTGAAGGAACAATCCAAAAACCCACTGCTACATTATTCTACATGATCTATTTTAGCTCTGTTTTGGTCTCAACCATCTTCGTAGAGCTACTTAATGTTTCGTGGCTAAGTAGCATACAGTCTGCTGTGGTGAATGACACACATGAGAGTGATGAGACTTTTGTTTCAAATTAAATTACCTTCATAGAACATGTTAGCTAGCTGTTACTCCATGTTTCCAGTCTTTGTGTTCGGCGAAGCTTGCTGACTGTATCCAACTATAATATCTTCCTTTATTTAAAAAAGATTTGTTAGACACTGCAAGACAGTCTTCATTTGTTTAGTATCACATTCACTACAATCAGAGGTTGATAAAACGGTTGCTCCATTGCAAAAAATAAGTGAAATAGAACGAAAATGTTTATATAAACAAGGAGAGTTAAAGAAATAATGTGCAATAAAAAAATAGACTAAAGGGAAGCAGAAATATCTAATGAACATAAGAGAAAATATGTATGTGTAAAATACACAACATGTTATATAGCTGTGTTGGCCGAACGAGACACAAAGGAACTGCTTTTACTATGCTGAGCAACAAAACAAAATGTCTCCTGTTTGTTTAGGTCCTAACTGCTTCGCAGGGGACAGGGTGGTCCCAGCGGGGGAGCGTGTGAACATCGACCAGCGGATGGTGTGTTACTGCACCTACCGGGACGGGACATGGCACACACACCCCCAGGCCACCTGTGAGCAGCGCCCCCAGCCCAGTCCTACACCCAGCGCCCCAACTGAGCCCACCAGAGACGAGGAGCCCGGGGGGAGGAGGTTTATTCCCAGACTGGGTCTGATTCCATGAAGTGGAGTGTTAACATTATTATCTATTACTTGCATCAGGATATACACCCTCACTCAATCTGTACATTAATATACCAACACAATTATTTAAGAACTGTGGGATGACTGCAGGGAGGTGTTAAGCATGAAGAAGGAACTTATGAAAGGGGGGTGAAAAGTGGCAGGAAAAATATGGTTGAAAGATGTTTGCATGAATTTTCAAATGGACCATTAGACATTGTTTGTAAAGCCCAAACCCTCTTAATAACTGTAGCTATATCTGAGTACATTTAGATAAAATGAACCTCTGATTTAACACAGACTAAATGAAAAGAAAGCCTCTCATTTCCAGCCGATGAGAAAATCAATTTTGCCAGCAGTGAATGAAAAACTGTCCTGGCCGATTTGAGCAGCTTTAGCTAGCTAGCTAACCATATTGTTCACTTTAACAACTCTTTAATGTTTCCAGCTGTCCAGCATTTTTTTTTTACTGATAACCAGGGTCCTTGAAATGTAAGGGATAGATAATATTGTGCTAAAATACTAGAGGTAACAAGATTGTCAAATCTGACCAAATATAATAAAGATCAGGAAAGCTGTTGAGCTGCTGTTAGCCTACACTTTGATATAGCATCTAGCTACAAGGTGGGGGTGGGGGAAACAATGTTAGAAATGACCTGGCTTTGGAGAGTAACAGATTACTAAATATCTTGTTTTTAAGTCAACATTGTTCTACATAATACACTTAAGAATGACTATTTATTGTATTTATTTGCATTTGCTATTGGGGTAATCTAAAAGTGACAGTCAGACCTTAATCAGTTTACGATCACTTCTAGTAAAACTTCAAATGTAATCAACAACTTCATTCTATGCATATTTTTAAGTAATCTGTTAGTTGTAACCGATTGCATTTGAAATGTAATCATCCCAAGCCTGAAACTGGATGTTTTTTTTTACATATCCTTGTGAATGTATAAAGTTTGACATTCTCCCGACCTTGGAATGTATGCTCAGTTGAGTCATTCGTTGCATGTGAAGGTCATTTCACTCACTGCTCTGAAGGGAAATCAAATGACTTCTCAGTTCATCCCCTCATGCATGATGGGGAAATCTACAATCCTGCCTCATAACGCCGACTGTCATTCTGTGTGGGAGAATGGCTGCAGTGACGGAGCCATGGTGTGAGGAATGCATCGGTGATGTACAGTAAGCAAAGAGGGGCTGCATGGAAGTGTTGGTGCAGATGGTAACATGCTGCTTTCCTTCTGGAAGCACAGCGTGTCGCCCCCCCACACACTTACAGAAGAGAGAATGACAGGAGGCTAAACAATTCATTTGCATACTACCTGGATTAACAGATGGTATGTGTAACATCACAAATACATGCCAGTAGACATGTACAAGTACATGTTATTGTTCATCTCAGATTGTCATACATTTTTTTTGTAGTGAATATGTCTATTCAAAGATCTCTATGCACTTTGAACCATCCCAACATATTGTGTATTCCTGTGTTATAAGCAGGGGTGCACATCACTTTCTCAGTGAGGTACTCGGATGAGTACCTGGAGTCAGTGTTTGGTACTCCAACTTCTGGCTCCACTCAAAGTTTTTGCGCAGTTCTCCAGTGTGCGCAGGGCACAGAAAGGGGGGGGGGGGGGGGGAAGTCTCCCTACGCATCCGGTTGGCTTCACAAGTACGTCGGTAAGCAAATATGATTTGTGACACAAGTGGTACGCATTTCAGATGTTTGCCACGCATGCGTACCAGTTATATGCACCCCTGGTTATAAGTCACTGCTCGTCTTACCACCCTTTTAAAATGTGTACAACCCTTTCTCATCTGCAAGTATTATTTAAGAGCTGTACAGAAGTTCATCTGAAATATAGGTTGTGAAATAAAATCTAGCAGGCCGTTGTCTAGCACTCGTAAGGTTTACTACACTCTCACTTTGGTGAGAGAAGCAATGTAGTAAATAATGCATTTGGAACTATATTCATACAGGAGTTTCACAATATAACAATTACAGCACATTAACAGATTTCCTTTCACATAACTTCAAGCCATATTGCCATAGCAGGGAAAGTGATGTCTGTATATTAAATAATGAATATAGACACGGCGACCTAGTTGCAGATTATTAGTCAACGCATGTATTACTAACTGGAATTTAAGTCTCACAACAGTACCACATCCACAGAGCATTTTATCAGTGGCCCATCTTTCAATGTTTTTACTACATTCCCTGAACCAGTTAAGCCCAGAGCCTGTTTTCCAGGTCTCAGGCTCCAAAATGACATTCCCAGAACAAATGACCATAACTTCACTTCTAAAAAGGGGTAAATTAATCGTTTTTTTCTCAAAGCAATGATAAACATGCGAGTTGGATGTAGAAGAGTCAGAATCAATATAGATATGCAATGTAATGTAAAGATATTTTTTTATTTTAAAGTAAAATTCAGATTGAACATTGTAAAAAAAAAAAAAAAAGGTAAATGATAGTATCGGCGAAAAAAAAAAAGTTTTTACTTTTAAATGGACTGTACTTATATAGCGCTTTATCCAGTCTTTACAAGCCCTCAAAGCGCTTTACATACATTCACACAGAGCAGGACCACTTGCTCTAGGACCTAACATTCACACACCGTTGGCCATGCCATCGGGAGCAACTCAGGGTTAAGTATCTCGCCCCAGGATACATCGACATGTTGGCTGCACGGGCTGGGATCGAACCCACAACCTTCTGGTTGAAAGATGACCGCACTCCCTCGCAGCCACAGTCACCCTTTTAGTGAAAACCACCCTTGAATGATGGGATAGTAGACTAAAAGCTTTAGGAATCCAAACTATAACATATAATAAGTACCCTGTATCAAGATTGATGCAAAACAAGTGACATTTGACCTTTTTAGAGATTTAGGAGGTTTCTGGAATCCGTGGAATCTCAATTTGCTAATCAATATCTTGGTTGTGTAGATACGATAAGTAATAAGGGTATTTAAACCTTGAGTTCTGTGATTGTGTTTTGTTTCAGTAAAACTGGTTCGTATCGTCAGTTAGCTGAGTTTCTTCCCGTTAAGTGAGTATGGAACATTAATAGTTTCATAAATGTTAAGCCCCGAGACAAAGTTTCGTGAAAAAAAAGTCCGTAGCCTGCGGGGGCTATGGGGCTTAACAGGTTAATAGCGTTTCCTCTACCTAAAGGTAAATTAAAACAGTTAAACAAGAGGCTGGATTACCAACAGCTTTTATTGAAAACAAACAGGGCAGGGTCAGCTCAGGCTATGCTGCCAGCGTTGGAGGCGATCCTGGGCCAGAGGTCAGCACACTCTTTTGCCACCGGGCCTGTGATGGCTGAACCTGCAGACAGAGGAGAACAGTTAGTTTGATTCCAGCACCACATGCTTCATTAAATATATGATGACAAGTGACTGCCGAATTAGAACAGAATCAATGGGCTGCGGGTGAGAATTAGCCTTAACGCTCCCATGTGAGCCATATATCTTAAGTACCTTTGGTGTAACAGCCAATAATGACTACTTTTTAAATTCCTGTAATAAAGACACGTATATGGCGTAGACTTCACCTGGTTTTAGCAGGCAGGTTGAAGTTGTCTCATCACTGATTGAGATTAGTCAGCCACACAGGCTGCCATCTCACCCACAGTGATGAGGGTTAGTATTCCCTTCAACGACAACTCACCCAGCCACTGAGCCGACCAAGCAAGTGCTTTTTGAAGGGGGAATATCTATCTGTATCACCTCTATGAGAAAACACCAAACTATGTATGCAACTCTTATGGTTTAATAAAAACTAATTCTGGTCCAATAACTTTGAAGTTGTGTTTTTATTAAGATTGACTTTTTATTCAAACTAAAACATTTCAGCCGGTACTCAGCTAGAGGACAGAATCGATGAGAAACATTCTACTGTCCGACAGGACAGAACCTGAGGGGCTTTAATGCCGTTAGAATTACTGCATATTTAGCTTATCGTCCTTATACATCCAAACAAACCCACCCTTCATTTCTCCTTTGTTGTTTACTATGACGCCTGCATTGTCTTCAAAGTAGAGAAACACGCCATCTTTTCGCCGATACGACTTCCGCTGCCGTATCACCACCGCAGGATGCACTGTGGACAGAGGAAATTAGGTTAGTTCAAGTTAAAAACTCATCTTTGTAATCGTGTTTACACTTTTCTGAAAAAACCTACAAACATGATCACTGCATCAGCGATGAATAAGCTTCAGAAATTATTTGTTTTAATTGACACGAGACCAGGGGTCTGCAACCTTTTTGATATGAAGTGCCAATGGTGGCTGACCCCTGCGCCAGACTATACGGTTAGTAATTGTGCTGCAATACAAGTTTTTTTGTATTCTGCACATAAAGCTGTAAATGAGACACGAGTCTCACTGAGTGCACATCTAAACACCAACACCTTTAAATGACACAAAACGGCTACTTTCTCTTCGCTGGCATAAATCACATTTACAACAGCATGAGTACTCTTTTGCACTTTAAATTACACTTGCCCGTGTGTACCCCAAGTTTCAGTTATTAGGCATAAGCATTCCCTTAACTTCAATGCCGAGACAACCGTCTTGTAGCCTACCTGAAACATTTGCAAGCTATGTACAGCCAGATGAAAGTTCCAGGTTTCTATCCATTAAACCAATGCATTGGTATTCACTGTCCCCACAAGCACTCAACATATGTTTGGTTCCGATAAGAGTTAAACAGCCTCAACATTCTAACCAACACCTAAGTATCTTGCAGACAGTGGATCCACTCACCCTTCTTCCTGAGCTCTGGCTTTCCTTTCTTCACTGTGGCCATGACCATGTCACCCACTCCTGCAGCAGGCAGACGGTTCAGACGACCCTTGATGCCCTTCACTGAGATGATGTACAGGTTCTTAGCACCTGAAGAGGGAGAACACAAACGTGAAGACGGGAACAGCATGGGAGACAGTAACTGGGAACAGTTTCTAAAGAACATTACAGTATTTTAAAATATGACACGAATGGAGCTTTTTCTCAGTTTGTCTCATCACTGATTGAGATTAGTCAGCCACACAGGCTGCCATCTCACCCACAGTGATGAGGGTTAGTATTCCCTTCAACGACAACTCACCCAGCCACTGAGCCGACCAAGCAAGTGCTTTTTGAAGGGGCAGTGCACTAAAAGATTGGCCAAAGTAATATTGTGCCATGATAAGCAACAGCCATTTAAGTCAAGTGCCTGCTAATTTACCAGCTCTGAACTAGTAAAACCACTACAATATAACACAATATGTAATCTGCATCTGATTTTAGTTCACATCATCTGCACCAACTCATTTGAAAATGGGAGCAATGATAATAGTTCAGTAGAGGCGTACCTGTGTTGTCAGCGCAGTTGATGACCGCTCCCACTGGGAGACCCAGTGAGATGCGGAACTTGGCTCCAGAAGAACCACCACGTCCTGAAAGAAGACAGAAACACACAATTTAAATGATCGAATAAATACGTACGATAAAGGGATTTGTGATACACAGAACACAGGAAATGGAAATCTTAGAATATGAAGTTACAAATTTAAGTAATACCTCTAGACAACATGCATGAAAGACCTGCAGGTCAGAGTCAGCCTTAGAGCTCCCATGCAAGCCATATATCTTAAGTACCTTAGAGGCAACAGTTGAAGTTGTCTCATCACTGATTGAGATTAGTCAGCCACACAGGCTGCCATCTCACCCACAGTGATGAGGGTTAGTATTCCCTTCAACGACAACTCACCCAGCCACTGAGCGACCAAGCAAGTGCTTTTTGAAGGGGGAATATCTATCTGTATCATCTCTATGAGAAAACACCAAATTATGTATGCAACTCTTATGGTTTAATAAAAACTGATTCTGGTCCAAAAACTTTGAATAAAAAAAAGATGGAAATACCATTTAAATCAAATAAAAACATACGATAAAGGGATTTTTGGTATACAGCACACAGGAAATGGAAATCTTAGAATATTAAATTTCACATTTAAGTACTACTTCTAGATTAATTATTCAGTCAAGTGATTTTACTTCCGCAATCACATTCACAAATTGTCTGTTTACAGACGCTGGACATTTTGATTTAGTTGACAGATGATGCTGATCACCTATTCTGACATGTGATCTTAAACACACACATAACCCTTCATTACAAGACCTAGCTCCGAAGTTCAGTAATTCCACTACTTTTACAATTAATATAAGCTTCTTTTTTTTTTAACCATTGCTGTAACGTCAAATCCCATATATATCTCCAGAACACACGTATCATTAGTTAGGGAACATTGTGTTTTTAAATCAGCCCAGTTAGGAACTGAAAACGTGAAGGTGCATGGTTTGTCTGCGAGGATATCACCAACTACTTCAAGTGGGTTCTAAACACTACTACAACATGTGGGCTATGACAGTCGGCTAGCTTAACGTAACTTCACGCAGGATATTACACAATTCATAATTTCAGCAGTCAAACAGGTCGATTAGCAAAAATGTTGGCATCACACAAATATATGAACCATTTACGTCATAAGGCCTCAGCTATCTTCCCAGCTACCAAAGCAAAACCCCTAAACTTATGAGTCAAACTAGACACGAGCCACTAGAAATGTATCGTCCTGGACACAAAATAATTTGCTGCAACAGATGAAAAAGCGCTTAATGTGATTTGAGCGAAACAGTAACATGATGTACTGGTCCGGCGCTGCTTTGCTAACAGAGCTAGCAAGGACCAATTGCACCGAACTGTGCCGATATACTGCACGGGACATCACGTTAGCGTTCATTACATGTTCTGACGTTAGGTTTATAACTATTAAACCTTCCTGAAATCAACAGAATACAGCACATTCACTACGGACTCAAGTTTTACTCGCTTCATGCGCTGACAGCAAAACATGGCTCACACCAACTAGCTAGCAAAAATGCTATAGTTCAGAATTTGGCAATCGTTAGCCTAAATTAAAAACTAATCCCGCAGATGTGTTGTCTTGCACACTCTTTTACACATAAACAACATTTTAAAAGCAGGCGGGGAGTATAAAACACCAGATGAATGTAGATTTTACAAGGTGGGTTTCATACCTCTCTTAGACATGGCTGCTGTAGGGAAAGAGGACGAAGGAGAAAGGAATTGTGGGATATAAAGTTGAACTAAAGTACATCCGGGTCACGGTGACGTTGCTTACGTAGCGCGCGCTGAAAAAATACATTGCAATAGCCTACTTCGAAAAGATAATCAAACGATTATTAAACATCAAAATTCATTTGAAAAACGCATCGCCAGAAATCTCATGCATACACAACATATATTAATAACCTTTTGGATAGGTTTATAAACTTAGCCGTGTAATAATTCGCGTCTGAATAACATGATCTCCCCTTTAATGTTTAAAATGGAATTTATTTTCAACCTCCGTGATCTGTCTGTTTATTTTGTATACATGTTCATATTGGATGGAAAATTAAACTAGTATTTAATTTGCCATCAAATGCTTCTCTGTCATTGCTGATAAAGACATTATGACATGAACAATATAAATAGCCTTCAATTTGAACTCTCAATGGGTTCCACTAATCAGACCTTGCCAAAGTTAAGTAAAAAAAAGTTGACTATTAAGACATATAAGTCTCACAGGACAGTGGTGCAAAAATATATAGGTGGATGTTATGGAATATACCTATAATGCTAAAGGATCAAACAGTAATACATGAGTTAAAATCAGCACAACCTTAATAAAAAGGCAAAAATAAACCCAGCAGTAATGTTAATCCAGAAACATAATATATAACTTATTTCATTAACATATTACTGCATATGACTACTTGTACGTTTCGATACATTTAGCTGATAAGAGGCTTTTATTTATTATGAATGCTATATATTAAAAAATATGTCTTTTTTTTTTTAAAGAAAAAATATTATGAATATAGGAAATCAAAGATAATTAAATAAAAACCTTTTTATTAACATACGATTTTAAAGTAAAATTATGCTTCTTTTACTATAACTGCTAGGTAACATAGAAATGGCCAATGTCTACAAAATAAGTAAATACAGTAATTCTTATTTTCTTTTTCTGTTTGAGTGATTGTCTAAATATAGTCAGAAAGCTTACAGCGACCATGAAGTAACCACTAGATGGGAGCAAATTACTGTCACCATTTGGGCTAACTCTCATTTCTATGAAATTTCAGAAAAATTAATATTGGAAAATACAAGACAGACTCAGAGGTACATATATACATTAAAACAATTACACTTCTAAATTATTTATAATTATATCACAATTGTTCTTTTTTAGATTTATTTTTATTTCGGATACAATTGGCATCTTCACAAAATTATTTCTGTATGTTTTTTTTCTAATATGATCTGTAGGATTAAGTTCTTTATAATGAAATGTCTTTTGAACTAATAACAACAAAACTAGCTACTAAACAGATAATAATTAATGAAGAAATTATGAACAATTTCGATAATGAATGCAACACTGAACAATTTATAAATGAAAGCAGACCATGTGTGACCAGTTGGAATGAGTGACGGATATATTTGTTTTTAGTTTACCAATTAAATTGACTCTTGATAGATCAATGCACGGCTCAACAGTTGGGAGATTAATAAGCACCAGTGAAATTGTGAAGGAATTGAAATATTCATTACAAGCAGCAGTGACAGTTCCTGCGGGGTACAGGAATAGAAGTAGATTGTATACAGACCAATCAAATAAAGAGGCTTTGTGTTGGGAGTAACAGCTAGCTTGAATGTCTAAATACTACCAGGAATACACTACATGCTCAAGTAATACATTCATTTATTCATGTGGCCTGGAAGTATTTCAATTAAGTCTATAAATACTGAAATCACCAGCTAAAAACACAAACCAAGCGTATCGTTATAGCTGTGAATGTTATTGCCCCTATGTTTCCAAAACCCAAGAATTAAAAATGCAGAGGAATTAAGCTCAGAGTCCTCCATGGTAGCATTGCTGTTGACAATACTGTATTCTAAAGGATGAGAATACGTTTGTGATGGTACAGTATAGACCCAGAGAGTGTGTGTCCATGCAGACCGGTATGTGTTTATGTCTGTGCGGCCTTGTCCTTTTCTCAAAGTGAATACTCAGACTGCAGTCGCACTGTGTGCAGAGGAAGGACATTGAGTGTGAATTAGTAAACACTGTCTTTTCTTCTCTCATCAAAAGGTGGTAGAGAGAAGCTCTCTTTGTGCTGTCCGCCTGACAGAGAGCTCGTTGGGGTTCAGAGTGCACATCAGGTGCATGTAGTTGAATTCCGCCTGTGACCTTTAAATCACTCATCTTGAGTCCCTGTTTCTAAATTCTAAAAAGACCTACTGCTCCTCTAAAGTTATCTTCTCTGTCTCGGGCCAGTGTACACTCCAGAAATAAATTACTCAGTCTCTGTTTTAACAGTTTTAACCCACAGAGTGCTGGAGGAATGAGTCTTGAAACCCAGAAATGAGTTAGCATTTACTACTTCCAGTTCCATTGTGTTGAAGTACATTTTTTTTAACACGTTTTTGTTTAGATACATTAAATAAGATCTGAGGTTAACACAAGATTTAGTGATTTTCACGACAGTAAATCACCACTGGTGAATGTCTGTCTATGTGCATAGAAACGCATGAAGGGATACATACAAGGAATTTGCTTTGCGTGATGGTGGTGCAAAAATAAACCCAACAGCCATGTGACCCTAATGTAGTTTGTTTTTAGCAATATGTTAGCTTTTTTTACTTACTTACCTTTAATCAGGAAACACTGGCCATTACTTTTGATCTAGATTGGACAATAATGGTGTTTTGGAGGCTAAGGACAAGAAAGTATTGGATGGATATGACTTAAACTTTGATTTTGAACATATACATTTTCTAGCAAATATTATTATATGTGAAAATATGGATTCTTTCCATTAATGTATCAGCAAATCTTTGAACTGATTTCATTCAATGTTTTATTTCACCACATTTATATACTCAAGGAAGGGAGGGTTAGATGTATAATGTATTTAGTTACAATTACTAGTTACCAATACAAAAATGTATTCACTAATCCAAGGTGATGTAACCTGATTACATTAATTTCAGATTACCTCAATATAAATTGCATTGCAAATATATCCATGAGTAAAAAAATACCAATCAGATGTTTTGAATATATTGTTAAAAGACAACGGAACAAAGTGACCTTAGAAAAGAAGAAACCAAGATATTTAGGATCACAAATTATTTTATTGATACAAAACCTGTCTTTCATGAAGCATATTCAGACAGCCTATACACCAACACTGAAAGACATGAGCACATACTACAGTTTCAAAAAGCAGAAATAAGATCTGAGCTGACAATAGAAATGCTCCGTTAAAGCTCCGTCACACACACTATTGTATGAACATATATGTTCACCTACTGAATTAAAAACAGAACAAATGAAGCAAAGAAAGTGAAAACCATAAAGCAGATTCAGGCAGTAGGCGTATAGCCTACAGAACAGTACAGCTGACAGAGAAGAGATAACATCTGATCCTTTTACAACAAACACTATATGCTCTTTTTAGTTTTAGAACATAATCCTGCTCGTAAACCACTCATTTAGAAATATAACAGTCTAACCCTAATCCAACCCACAGTAATAATAATAATTACATTTATAAAGCGCTTTTCCTGGTGCTCAAAGCGCTTACAAGCAAGTAAAAGAAAAATAACAACACAAATAGAAAGTGCTAAGCTAGGAGGAGCCAGTGGAGGTCATGGAGGATAGGGGTGATGTGGTCGGAGCGTTGGGTGGAGGTAAGCAAGCGGGCAGCTGAGTTTTGGACATATTGAAGTTTTTTTAGTGTGAATGCAGGTGATCCAAAAAGTATGCTGTTGCAGTAATCCAGTCGGGATTTTAGAAAATTGTTTTGCATCCAAATTGTAATGTCAGTGAGGCAGGTGCTGAGCTGGGAGTGTGTGGTTGGAGAAATTAATTTTGTTGAGAGATACATGTAGAGCTGTGTGTCATCAGCATAACAGTGGAACTGGAGTTGGTGTTGACGGAGGATTTGTCCAATTGGGAGGATGTAGATGATGAACAGAAGGGGACCAAGTACAGAACCCTGAGGGACGCCATGATTGACGGGGGCTGTGGGGGATTTGGAGTTGTTAATGGTGATTAATTGATGTCTGTCAGAGAGATAGGATTTAAACCAGGAGAGGGCAGTACTGGTTATGCCAATGGAAGACTGGAGGTGGTTGATGAGGATGGAATGGTTGATTATTAAAAATAATGATTACAAAAAAATGCAAAAAAAATAAATATATATATATAAAATATATTTTAAGATCATGTTTAATCATCTGATTCGTCTGTACATTGCTGTTTTAGTCTGTGTTCTTCTAATTAGTGTCTACAGTGTGTGTCTATTGAGCTGTTTAGAGCCATGTGGGACAAAACCCGATCATGCCCCTCCTTCTCACTGTCTAAGTCAATGGTGACTGTAAAAACTACACTGCGCATGCTCAGAATATTTTCCTATTTAATGTGTGTGGCAAAAAAATAATTACCATTGGGGGCGGGGCATTGAGCTGCCATCCCCACCATACTCATCTCACATAATTCAGAGCTGATTGGCTGTAAGTACGTGTGCCGCAAAAAGTGTGGCGTGTGAAGAGGAGGAGAGAGACGCGTCCTAAAACCAGGAAGTAAGCTGCGCATGGCTTCCCTCGACAAAAAAGCAATGAGATTTCTCCATAGGATTTTAGAAAATAGCTCCGAATAAGATCTGTGGGAAACAAACCTGTTAGATAAATGCACGTTTTGTTCAGCCGGATAATATCCACATGTCTACCCTACTTTTATAATTTTCTAATCATAAATCTATTGATTAGATTAGATTTATGATAGACTTTTGAAACTACAAGAACATAAGGAGGACTTTTACAAAAAAGTAATAAAGATTTTTGTCCAGAGGGATAGGCAAATGGACTTAATCTTCATGTCAAGGTAAGACTGCAATTTTATTGAAAATGGGATCTTACTAAGAGAGAACAATTCAATATTGAAATGATAAAATTACATTTTTTGGGTATCCTTTTGTTGAACTGTCTGTTTAAAATTAATTGAAGCATCAGACAAAAAAAAGCTTTTGAAAATAATATTATATTTTGATTTAGGTCAAAATATAATATTTGTAAACCTGAAGAGTCAGTGCCAGTGCCTCGCCAGCCATGAACCTCTCTGCAGAAGCTTATAGACATCTACGTTTTTTGTGCCCCACCACTTTCGTACATATAAAAACGCTACTGGGTGTTGACCAGGTCCGTAGGGGAAACATTCTGGGTGACGGTGGAGTCAGGTGTGGTGTCAGCCAGTAGGGAGGAGAGGGAGGAGAGGTGTATGGACTTGATATTCCGGAATTGTATGGTGCGCTTCTGCTTGATGAGGGGGGTTGGGGTTAGGATGTCCATGAAGAAGGCCAGGTGATCGGAGATGGTGAGGTCATAGGTGGTCAGGTTGCTGATGGCGATGCCAGTGGTGCAGATCAGGTCCAGTGTGTGACCTTTTTTATGGGTGGGAAAATCAACAAGTTGTGTGATATTGAAACAGTTGAGTATGTCCAGGAGTTCTGTAGTGGTATTGGAGTCGTTTGAGTCGACATGAATATTGAAATCACCAAGTAATAATACAGAAGGAGAGATGGAGCAGAGCAAGATCCGAGGGGAAAGCAGGGTTTGGTTTGGGGGGACGGTAAATGACTGCTGTAACCAGGGGGTTTGGACCAGACAGTTTAAATGCAAGGTGTTCAAATGAGGAGGGGCAAGGGATTTTTATTGCAATTGTTTTTATATTATTTCTTAGAATTGTGGCAATTCCACCTCCACGCCCATGGTGGTGTGGTTTTTCAACAGTAGTCTGTTTAAGTATTTTTAATATGTAACTGTAAGGAAATGTTGTTTAGTTTATTATATATATGGTTTTCTGGCCGTTCATTTTTCCCGATTACGTAATCCTGTTACATCTAACTCCCCAAGCCTGTATAAGTTTACCACAATATGTTTGGGTCACAATACTAAGCAAACCCTTTATCAAAGTCCAGCCTTGTCTAATCTTGACATTTGTGCTAAATTTGAGCGGAAAATGCTGTCACTCATCGTAAGCACCCTCACAGATACACAGTATTCTCTAAGCCCATGAGTAGGAGATCAATATCTTAAATGTAAATGCAGTTTCTGTCTGGCACCTCTGTCTCTGGGGTGCGGATGAATGAAAGCATTCAGACAGTAGACATTCAGGGACACTGCAGCGGTGACTGACACTATGACTTACACCACCGTTCATAGTAAGAGATGCTATAATCTCAATGCTGAAAGCCCCAATCAACAACCTTTCTGTTACGAGCTCAGACACTTAGGATGTAGGACCCAATTGCACGACCCGGGAGACAGAGGTAAAGTATTTGTAATATACTTTATTTTTTCAAAATACAGCAATAACAACAAAAAAGGTCACTATCAAATCTCAAGCTTGAGATGACAAAATTAGAGAACCAAATAAAGCGCTCACATAGTGAGGAACAAAAACTTTTCCAGAGCACAGAGAGCATAGACCTGACCATGGCAAGAGACAAGACGAACTGACGAGGAACACTGGGAGACAGGGAATTTTAACCACATGACAATGAGAAACAGGTGTGAACAATCAGGGGCAGGACTGACGCTCATGAGCACAGGAGACACAGAAGGATGCCAGGTAGTGATGGCAAAATGAAGCTTTTAATGAAGCGTCGAACCACTTGGACAATTGTGTCGGAAATCGGTTCATTTCTCGAAGCTTCAGTTACAGCGACCTCTCCTGGCGAAGTGCAAGGCTGCAGTGGGTTTAACGTATCTTTGCCTTGAAAAATATTCGATGCACACACACTAAGACTGAATATCATGTTCTATTTGCAATTAAAGATTGATAATTGTGTGTATTGGGTTATTGAGAAGAGACTAGAGAGTGCTAGACATGTTTTTGGGCGGAGAGGGCCTTTTATCAGTCATTAAAGTATTAAAGTTGAAAAGCAATGATTAAAAGTTTAACTATTCCAGGCCTTGAACCAGCTGCGCAGAGGACATTGCTGCATCCTGGCCGCCGGCTCTACCCACTGGGATATCTATTCCTTACACCATTGAAGTGTTTTTATATTACTCATTTTCTTTTTGTTCACAGCTTCTCCACATTTCGAAGTGTTTCCCGAGCCAGAACGACCTATCTTTCTTCCTGGCTTGCTCTATAATGATCCAATTAAAATGCAATGCCAACAACAACTCAACAGCAACAACGCAAACTATGACAACAACCCATACATTGCGCATTGTTTAGAGCGGTTATAAAGTGTTGAAGCGCTCAAATTTGAAACTGTTTCAACCTGTCACCTGTCAGAATCGAGACGAGGCAGTGCATTGAATCGCGTGAATGGACCGCGAACCAGTCAAGTGATTCATTCAGGAAATGAAGCAGTTGCTGTTTCGACCGTCACATGTCCCGTGATTTGAAGCAGTCGAACCACTTGGACAATTGTGTCGGAAATAGGTATAAATAAATATAAATATGTATATATATATATATATATATATATATATATATATATATAGAACTATAAATAAATATGTGTATATATATATGGAACTATAAATAAATATGTATATATATAGAACTATAAATACATATAAATATGTATATAAATATATAAATAAACTGTATGTATCATGAATATCATTTACAAATAAAGATGGATGAATGCGTGTATTGTGTTATTGAGGAGAGGGTTCTGGAACAATATGGCATAGGTTATGGTGTGTTTGTGTAACTTTGGCAGGGGGTGTTCATGTGGGAGGGGGAACACTCAAAGATTTTTATTCAGGAACATTATTTTTTCAACAGTTTTTGGATGGAGCCGATTTCTTTTCTTGCTTACAATTTCCCCGCATTTTGAAAACACTCGCTCAGATGGAAGCGATGATGCTGGCATGCATAAAAATTGTTTCGCCAGTTTGAACAGATTGGGATACACATTTTGATGGTCCACCCAGTATGCCAGTGGGTCTTTCGCTCTTTCCAGCGGTGGATCAGTCATGTACCACTGCACCTCCACTGTAGCATCTGCTGTGGCATTCCTTGCCTTCCTCGCTTCAAAAGCATCTCTGTCCAGAGTTTCCCAAAGGTTAAGACCTGAAAGACAAACATGACTGTAATCATCAGTACTGAAAGGTTTCAATGTGTATCCTTTTTTACTTGTACTTATTTTGTCCTGCATTTTATCAATTAACTATTTATAACATTACCTGTGGATGATGGATTGTCAACCTTTGCTGGTGCCGGTTGAGCTGATGTGGAGGGCTGTTCTTCTGTAAGTGTGTCAGGTTGTGCGTTTTTCCTCAGTTGTGTGCAAAATGCTGTCAGTCGTTTAACTGATGCCGCTGCCTGTACTTGATTGTAGAATCCAATAGTTTTGAATCTAGGATCCAGCAGTGTTGACAGGGTCAATGCAGTTTGGCTCTCGGTGGTGACAAACTTGTTTTGCATATTTGACACCATGTTCTGTCCCAGTAGTTTTGCTGTGTCGTGGCTTGTTTTTCCAATTGAGTCATACAAGTATAGCTTTAACATTTTCGTCATTGGGATGATCTTGGATCCTGAGACTCTCTTCTCCTCGGAGAGTTCCACTGTTGCCTGGAAAAAGGGGGAGAGCAATTGCAGGCATGCATCTGCTGTTTCATAGTCCTCAGAGGACAGAGGTCTCACATCTGTTTTCAGCGTCGCAAGAGCTGCCCCCACTGACTGCCTCTCTTTGAAAAGGCGTTGTAGCATTAGGTAGGTGCTGTTCCAGCGGGTGTCCACTTCCTGAATAAGCTTCAGCACAGGGCGATTCATCTGCTCCTGAACTTCTCTGAGCTTCTCTTTTGTTGTTGTGCTGGTTTTAAAGAACGTGACTACTTTTCTAGCCCTTGTGCGTAGGTCTTGTAGGTCAGGAGTTGCATCCAGAGATTTCATCACCACTACATTTAGTGAATGAGCAAAGCAAAGTGCATGTCTTTATTTAAACTTCTGACAGAGGCAACCATATTTGCTCCTGCATCCGTCACAATTGAGGTCACTTTGTCTTCAGTGCCCCATTCCTCCATGAGAGACCTCATTGCAGCAGTGATATTAACCGCTGTATGAGCTTCAGGGAAAGGCAGCACTCCCAAAAGCACTGTGGCCAGCTTCGCAGAGTCATCCACATAATGGCAGGTCACGGCTAGATATGCGTCCATATTAATGGAGGTCCACATATCAGCAGTCAGGCTCACAGCCTCTACCCTCTGCATGACAGCCTTGGCCTTCGTCTTCTCCTCTTCATAGAGCTTGACCATCATCTCCTTTAGAACCCGTCTGGATGGAAGAGTGTATCTAGGATCAAGCAAGGCCACAAGCTGCTTGAAGCCACAGTCATCCACGATGGAGCCCCATCCAGCTCTCGCTTCGGGTCCACTAAGACAAAGAAATAAAGACATAAAGAATAAAAACAAAACCAACAAAAGCAAATAAGGATTTATGTGAAAGTGCACTCAAAGGAAGCAGACTTGTGAGTCATGGAATACAGTCATAGCATATTGTGTTAGTGTTACTAGTTAATAATAATATAATACACACCATTTGTGTTCCCCTGGTTCACAGCAGCTCCATGGTTGGCAGTGAAGTGCCTAATCATGGAGGAAGTATTCCCATAATACTTCAGTTCAGTTGAACACACCAAGCACTGGACCTGTAGAGAAACGCATTTGTAAATAAAAATGCAATTTCAGTCTATAAAGCTATAGCCTAATGCTACATTGATCATATACATCATTTTACTTTAATGCTACTTACTATAGATTTGAGATAAACCATAGCTATAATACTGTAGTTGACCTACCTTATCATGCGCAATTAGATTGAAGTGATCCCACATCTCAGAACGACCTCTCTTCCTGGCTGGCTCCATAATGATCCAAACACAATACTAGCAACTCAACAGCAACAAGGCAAACTACGACGACAATCCCACAGATTGTCAAATTGTGCATTTTTTTGAGCGGTTATAAAGTGTCACTTATTAAGTGACGCTCAAATTCAAACAGTTTCAACCAGTCAGAATCGAGGAACCCTTTTGCGGCTCTTGGAGGAGAACGGACGAGTGGGCCGGAAGGAAGTGAAGTCGGAGACGCGTGACAGAAAGCTCAGAGAGAATCGGAAAACTCGGATACATACAGAAACGGTAGCATTGGACTGTTATTATTGGCGGATTTGCATAAACTGTACATTGACTGTTTCATCTTGTCAACCAGCTCAGATGGTAGCCAAAAAGACGATATGGAATGGATGATATCTAAAGCTGCGAGGAAGAAAAGATCTTTAAGAGAAAGAGATAGTTCAGTAAGAGCTAGAAGTTGGTCGGATTGGTCGGGTGAAGCAGACAAGGCTAAGCAAAGCCAAAAATCAAAAATCAGTCAAAGTGTCAGCCAAGCAATGTTGAATAAAGAACTAGAACACGAGTGGAAAGTTGTGATAGAATTCAATCAGGATGGTGGGCATTACCACCCGATTAAACTTACCAAAGCAATTGAAAAAGAGATTGGAAAAATTAAATGTTCTAAATTCATGAACAACAAGCGGGTTTTGATACATGCCAATAACAAACAGCAGCAGGAAGAGATACTGGGAATGAACTCACTGAATGGGAGAAAATGAAGGCGCATGTCCCAGGAGCAATGGCTAGACTGAGAGGAGTCATCTCAGGAGTACCATTGGACGTACCAATGTCAGTGGAAGATGTTAAAAGAGAATTAAAAGGAGGCAAAGTAGTGGAAGTCACAAGGCTTCAAAGCAAATGGGATGGCACACTCAAAGAAACATTATCAGTTCTCATTCAGTTTGAGAGAAGCTTACCTAAGGCAGTACAAATGGGATATCTGAACTTCATTGTTAGGGTGTACATTCCCAAACCTCTCAGGTGCTATGCATGTCAACGCATGGGGCGCACAGCACAGCAGTGTAAAGGACAGCTAAGGTGTGCGAGATGCGGAGGACAACATGAGTATGGAAAAGGTGAAAAGGATGCAAAGGTTAAATGTTGTAACTGCGGAGGAGATCACAGTGCTGTGTTTGGAGGATGTGAAGTGCAGAGAGAGGCCAGAGAAGTGCAGAGAGAGGCCAGAGAGGTGCAGAGAGAGGCCAGAGAAGTGCAGAGAAAGGCCAGAGAAGTGCAGAGAGAGGCCAGAGAGGTACAGAGGGTTAAGATTACAAAGTTTCATACGCAGAAGCAATAAAGAAAGTAAGGGGAACAATAACAATCAATAAGACCCCTAGTGGAATGGAGCAGAGCATTACAATACAAAATGGCAGGAACACACCAAAAAGTAATTTGCAAATCCAACCCCACAGCGCCACCTAGAGGAAAGAGGATGATGATGTTCTAGGAGTGAAAAAGGTGCATTTTGTGGTATTCATATGCCATACTGTAAATGTTGCATTACAGTTAAAAAAGAAAAGCGATAGAATCAAAGCCATTGTGGAGGCAGCTGGAACATTCCTAGACATGAAAGATATTAAAGCAGATCAGATACATGCAATGCTAGCTATAAATGGAGCTGAGGAAAATGAAAATCAGGATGAGGGTTAGATCCTTAATCATGGTTCTGCACATACTACAGTGGAACGCAAGAAGCCTCATAGCTAATGGTCAAGAATTCAAGAAATATATATATGAGCTAGAGGTAGTCCCTTAGGTAATATGTGTGCAAGAAACCTGGTTACGACCTCAATTAGACTTTCCAGGATTTAGCTGGATAAGGCATGATAGAGCTAATCGTCAAAATGGTGGAGGGTGTGCCACGTTTCTCAAAGATGGTGTGGCATACAGGGAGGTGCAATCTCCTGATGATGGAGTGTATTATAGTGGACATTTGCAACCCTAGGAAACAAGATAACATTAAGATAATCAATTTATACAACCCATGTAAAAATCTAACCACTGATATATTTAAAGAAATAGCAGGCAATAAACATAGGAAGGCAGTTTGGTGTGGTGATTTCAATGCACACAACAGTCTATGGGGCAGCAAGCATACAGACAGTAAAGGAAATATAGTGGAAGAAATGCTGGAGGAAAGAACACTAGTATGCCTTAATGATGGACATGGAACAAGAGTAGATGTCCACAGGGGGAAAGTCTCATGCCTGGATCTGACATTAGTATCAAACTGTTTGGTGCATACGTGCGAATGGTTTGTTTTGAATAACTCCACTGTAGGAAGTGACCATTATCCAGTGCTTACTAAAATGAATACTAATGTATATATGCAGGAAGGAGGTGTAATAACCAGGTGGTGCTTTGCTAAAGCTGATTGGGGGAAATGTAGGATATGGTGTGAGGAGTCGGTACACCTGCTAACATCAGAGGGAAGCATAGAGGTCATTACAAGCCACATAACGCAACATATACTAAATGCAGCAGAGAACAGTATACCCAAAACAACAACCAAGGGTAGGAAGAAGGTGGTGCCATGGTGGAATGAGGAATGCAGCAGGGCTATTAAAGAGCGAAATAATGCATTTAGAGAATTAAAGAAAAACATGACACAAAATAATGTTATAGAGTTTCAAAGGAAAAGGGCAGCTGCTCGAAGGACAATACAATATACAAAAAAGAGAACATGGAGAGAATTGTGTTCTACCATTGGCAGAGGAGTTAAATTAGGTGGTGTCTGGGCCATGTTTAAGCGGATGAGTGGGAAAAGGAAATCCATTAAAATTCCAAATTGGTTGATGGGGAGAGGCTGGCAGTGACAGATAAAGAGAAGGCAGATATGTTAGGAAGGACACTTGCAGCAGTACATAGTGGGGAGCATCTCAGTGATATTCATAGGCAGCAAAAACAGCAGTTACTAGCAGAGAATGAAAACGTGAAGGAGAAGAGACAGGATAATAGGTCCGCTCTGGATGTGGAATTTACAATGTCAGAACTCAGCCTTACAAGGTACAGGATATACAGCCCCAGGACAAGACCAGCTATGTTATGCTATGTTTAGACAGTTACCTATGGAAACTATGGAAATGGTGCGGAGTCTTTTCAATAACATCTGGAGAGAAGGAGATATGCCAAGTGTGTGGAAAACAGCAATCGTGCTACCATTCAATAAGCCAGGGAAAGATACAGCTAACCCTAGTAACTACAGACCAATAGCTCTTACATCACACCTATGTAAATGGATGGAAAAGATCATTGTCCGTAGGCTCTCACATGTTCTGGAAGTTGGAGCAGATATTTCCAATTATTTTGAAATAGGAAATGGTATCCCCCAAGGGAGTGCAGTCAGTCCAATATTATTTAACGTCATGATTAATGATATATGTACATGCTTAGACACAGGCATACAATCGGCTCTGTATGCAGATGATGGGGCTATTTGGATGAGAGGAAGACATGCCCCATACGTAATGGAGAATATAGCTAGAGCGATTAAAAAGTGGAGAGGTGGTCATATAACTGGGGATTCAAAATGTCAGAAAGCAAGTCATGCTACATGGTATTTACAAACAAACGCAAGATTGATGGCCAACAGCTAACACTATATGATCGTCCAATGACAAAGGTGAATGAGTTCAAATACCTAGGACTGTGGTTTGATAGCAAATACACATGGAAAATGCATATTAATCAAGTGGAAACAAAATGCAAAAAAGTATTACATTTATTGCGAGCTGTAGCTGGATGCAACTGGGGTGCAGATAAACAAGCATTAGTAGACATTTACAGATCAATGATGAGGTCCACAATAGACTATGGTTGTATAGTGTATGGAGCAGCAGCAAAAACATCGCTTTTAAAAATAGATAGAATACAATATAAAGCATTGCGGCTGTGTATTGGAGCGATAAAGTCATCCCCTATCAATGCAGTTCTGATAGAAGCAGGAGAGACACCACTGGAGATCAGAAGAGAGAAACTTGCTCTGTCATACTGGGTCAGACTACAAGGAAGTGGAGAGGAACATATCACAAACAGAATATTACAGGATTGCTGGGAATATGCAAAATTCCAGGGACGTGGGTTTGGCTGGACGAGTAAGGAGAGAACGAGGGCATCTGGAGTGGAGACCATCACGTTTGCCAAAGCAATCCCATTTAGCCGTGTTCCCTGTGGTAGAATATTTGAATGTATTCATGTTAGCTCCAAATGAATAAGCTTAAAAATGGGAATTGTTTGGGTAAAACTGTGAGCTGGACTTTGGGCAAGCACATGTGACTTCAGAGAGACCATATGGACTTTTAAGGACAAAGGATCTGCGGGGGAAGGTGGCCGCATGTCTTGACTTGCACTGTATGCAAATGCTCTCGCCACCTGTGAGTGGGGGAACTTAAGATTTGGGGTGTTGGGGATATTTGGGCTGCCAATCAAATTGGGGGGATCAGAGACCCCTCCCATTGCTTAAGCATAAATACAGAAGGCGCAACTGGATTCAGTCTCTTTCTGCTGGCTGGCTGACGTGATCACCAGGTAATATTGGGTTCCCAAGTATATTGTATTGTGTGTATTATTGTATTGAATGTAATGATTTCTGGTGCATTGTAATATTGCCATTAAAGTAGAGTACGGTTGACTTGGTGGCACTGAATTCCTTCCATATAAATGGCTCTAGACGGACGCGGAGATATTGAAACGTGGAGCGTAAATCCCTTTCAATACCTAACAAATGGTTACCCCGACGTGCAAGATAACGAGCGGAGGAGGAATTCAGACGACCGGATTGGGTCGAGAATAAGCGCTTTTAAACACCTCAGACAATCACGCAGGGCCCTGCATCGTTCTACAAAAGGTACAGACGCCTGTTATGAAAATCGATTGTCTGTGATTGAATACACTAAAATGTTAGGATTGTCTGAAGGCGTTTCACAGTGTTTTTAAAGTTTAAATGGAATATACAATGCATATTTTATTATATAACAAACATAGTCGTTGATCGTAGGTAGACCAAAGTCCTGCGTAGCGTACATAAGAGCGGTTTAGCGCGGATCTGTAGGTATCTTAGTCCACAGTGGCGTAAAGCCGGTGCAGTCTGTGGGTTGCGTGTTTTGAGTACCGCACGACAGAACCTGGAAACCCGATATTTAGATCGGGTCGCCGGCTAGAACTGAGGGGTTTTACAGGACAGACGAACGCTCAAAAGCTAAGAGCCGGAGGTCTGTGTTATGGTAATTACTCAATATTTGTGAATCTCAAAGAAGCACTCGGATGAGTGAGGCTCATTTGTGGTCTGCTGCTGCCATCTAGTGGCTGAAAGGGGGTAGTACACCTTTGACAGTTTTAGATGAATTTAGCTTCAAGCGCTGAGTTTAAACATTACATTGCTGACCGGTATTGAAGACGGGAAGCGCGTTAATAGTAACTACGACAATAGCCCAGTATATTAATACATGTGAGCACATATTAATTGAGTCAGATAAATAAAAGCGAAGTGAATATGGAACGACAGAATGCTAAAAACGATTCTGAAATTCCAGGTAGTTACCGGGAGCAATGGGAACAGATTAAGAGATTGATTTTAAGCGGTATCAAACAGGGGGCTAAAGAAAAGGCTTGTACTGATCTCCGATTCCTACACGATAAAATGATAACAGAGAATTAAGTACATTCAAATTAAATATAATAGTGGATTATTCTACCTAGATTAGACATACAAAGAGGACAATTTGTGTGTTATGAACTGGCCTTGTCTTGTTACATTTTTATTGAAGCCAGACTACAAGTCGTATGGTTTAATTTTTATTGAACTCAGTCTCCAAGCAGTGTGATTTCTCTCTGCACATGGTTGAGTCTTCTCTTCCCTTCCCCCGGTCATCCAAGTTATTTGACCCCATGTGGTCAAGAGTCATTCTGTTAGACTACAATCTTGTGTAAGACAAATCATTGTTCTTTTGTCACATTTTTGAATCACATAAGAGTTCATTTTGCTAAATCAATTTATCTTTAATTTGTAGTTGGTGTTTGTTAACATTTTTAGGCACGACATAGACCGACACTTGGGTCAAATTACATAACTGTAATCAGATTACTTGTTTTTCAAATATAGCGCTAAATACAGTTAGTTTTGTATTCTGTTACAAATCTAACCATGCTTGTAACACAACATGGATAGATTTAACTTAGATGAAAGACAGATTGTAACGCAACTTGCACACCTAAACGAACAGAAACCCAGATGGTTTGCTCGTAGCAAATGGAACAAACAGAGATAACATACACAGGCGCGCTGAGGAGGGGGAGAGAGGTGAGACGTCTTATCACCCATGTCCAAGGGGGACAGTGGTGAAGGGATAGCGGGCCATAAAAGGGAGAGAGACACAGCAAGCCATGAAACTGAGGAGTTTTACGATGAAGCAGGAGGCCAGTGTCGTAAAACACAGCTATGAGGACACTTTGAAGCAGGACGCCAGGGTCGTAAAGTTCCCAGGTCACAGCATTTGCCTCTGCATCCTATGCATTACCATTCTTTCTTGATGTTTCTGAAAATGAAAACACAGTAAATGGATTCTTTTTCAGAAAAGGGGGAGTTGTTAGACAATAGGAATTTCATATTTACATTTTTATAGTCTAAAATCTATTGTAGTATTTTTTTAGGTATCATAAAACAGCACTGTTTTAGCTTTTTAGGTCAAGTTAATTGAAGATTTGAGAATGTTAATTAGGCGTCCCTAAGAATGGTGGGATGTACGACACATATTATCTGTTAAATTCTGATTTTAGATTAATCAGATGACATGTCTTATTTTTATACAGTCCTTTAATGACAGAGGTTAAAAACCTGCACACTTATTTTTATTTTTATGCATATACTGCCATCAGGCATATATTTAAATCCAGAGACAGATGCAGTCTCTGTTTGAACAAATATCACAATGAAAAATAGTGGTAGCAAATCATCTTTATGTCAAATCATGTCGGGAAGAGATGAGGAGTTTTGTTTTAAAACAAAATTTTGAACTGAGCCATGTTGGTTTTCAAAAAGCTGACTTTTCAAAATGAAACAGATCACTTTTGAGTGTACAGTAGCAGTTTGCATGGAGATTTATTTGTGAACACTACAGTAGCAGGATGTATTTACCTGTCCTAGGAAAGGGACAGATTATAAGTAAAAGACTGGTTAGAAATGGAAATAAGAAAAGGTTGTTGAAGGCTGAAGAGAAAAGAAAACAGATGGATAAAAGAAGACTGAAATAGATGGACAGGGCAAGATATTAAATGTGTTGAAGTGATATCTTGCTCAGAAGGATAAAAGGTGGTTAAAATACCACGAGTGAAGTTGGAAAAAGTATGTAGGAGAGAGAGAGAGAGAGACAAGACAATTAAGATGTTTGAAAAGATTAGAAAGAGTAAAAGTTATATAAAGTTAACTACTATTCTGGACAATGTCATATTGTTTTATGAGTAAAAAACATGAAATAAAATATATTACTAAGATATAAGAAAACATGTGAAGAGACAGGCATGAAATGGTTAGACGCATTGCCCCTAGTTCTTATGTCAATCAGGAGCTCAATTAACAAAGGGACAGGTTTCTCTCCATTTGAGCTAACTCATGGTCACCAGTTCCCAGGAGCCCTGAGCGTAGGATTGAGGGATTTGTATCAGATTTCTCCACACAGGTTACAGAGGCAAAAGGGGGACATCAGACCCAAGTGGCTGGGACCCAGGTTCTCTGGACCCCATCGGGTGATGCAGAGGACATCTCACGCTGTCCGCTTGGAAGGGAAAGGAGACATCTGGTACCACTGGAATCAGTGCGCAGTGGGGAAACCTCCAGGAAGGATGTGTGAAAGCTGTCATCTTCCGCGTGCTGGGCCTGATGTACCGGACCAAGCAAGGGTGGCGACTCCACGGTGTGGGAAGCGTATCCAAGGACGCAGTATCAGGAGTTCCGGGTCTCGCCACGGATGGAAGTACCTGACACTACGCAGACAGTGAAACCAGGAAAGTGAGTGTTCACCAGAGCGATAAAGAGGAAGAGCAGGCACTCGCCAAAGGGGGAGGGTCCCTAACAAGCACTCCTGTCTACATCGACTGCAGTTAGAGTGGCGGAGAGACAATCCTGGATACATCTGACTGTGAAGCTGTTTAAACCTAAAAGACAGAAACTCGCCTCTACTGTGGTGAAGTCTGGCTACAAAGGGAGGTGATTTCCAATAAGGGCACTTGTCTCAAACCAGTGAAGAAACCAACAGAACCCAGTAGAATTTAAAGAGTGGACGTGAGCAGGGAAACAGTAACGGGTCTGAGGGATAGAAACTGACGATGTACAGAGAAATAATTAGACCATGGGGATTACATTAAAACATGTGCCTATACAATCTACCTACCTCAGCCGTTTGGGTACTTTTGTATATGAATTTTTGATCTTTTACAATCATTTGTATTTTTGCAAGGTCTATGTTATTCCGGAGTATAAACAGGATGGATATGTTGGAGACATACTGTTTTCTCCACTCTTTGGGAAGTTTTAATGCACTGATATCATGTGTGGCTCTGAACTGTATATGACCTTGCAGCTGCCTCTCCTTATGATAGGAGGCAGGGCATTTCAGGTTGTTCATATTTATGAGAAGACAGACTTGCTGTCTCCTAAATATCTCATTTTGACTAAAGCGGAATGAAGTATACATGAAGTAATGTTAAAGCTTGAAGACACTGCAATCTTGCAGATTACAGATTAATTGAATCACCACTGTGAAGGTTATACCTTATGACGATTGACTATACTCAATCATTCTGATTGAAGGGTTTTAACTTTGTTGTTACTAAGTGATGTAATTGATGTATGGAGTTATTTACATATTTTGGTATTTCTACGTTTAAATAGTCTGAATCCCAGAACGAATGTGAATGTCTTGAAAGTAGTTGATTTATTAGATCTAAATCAAAAGGGGGATTTGTGGTAGAATATTTGAATGTATTCATGTTAGCTCCAAATGAATAAGCTTAAAAATGGGAATTGTTTGGGTAAAACTGTGAGCTGGACTTTGGGCAAGCACATGTGACTTCAGAGAGACCATATGGACTTTTAAGGACAAAGGATCTGCGGGGGAAGGTGGCCGCATGTCTTGACTTGCACTGTATGCAAATGCTCTCGCCACCTGTGAGTGGGGGAACTTAAGATTTGGGGTGTTGGGAATATTTGGGCTGCCAATCAAATTGGGGGGATCAGAGACCCCTCCCATTGCTTAAGCATAAATACAGAAGGCGCAACTGGATTCAGTCTCTTTCTGCTGGCTGGCTGACGTGATCACCAGGTAATATTGGGTTCCCAAGTATATTGTATTGTGTGTATTATTGTATTGAATGTAATGATTTCTGGTGCATTGTAATATTGCCATTAAAGTAGAGTACGGTTGACTTGGTGGCACTGAATTCCTTCCATATAAATGGCTCTAGACGGACGCGGAGATATTGAAACGTGGAGCGTAAATCCCTTTCAATACCTAACATCCCCCATGGTTGTTCCCAGAAGCTAAAATAGATATGAGTATCGTAGAAAGGAAAAAAGAGTGGCAAATAAATGAAGTGGGAATTAAAACAAGTATGTATCTGAACGAAAAGTACTACAATTTCCTACAAATGTATACAGATGGTTCTAAGAACAAGGAAGAGTGTGTTGGAGTTGGCATATACATCCCAGACTTTAAAATATCTATTTTAAAAAGAGCATCTGATCAATTATCAGTGTATACAGCAGAAATGCTTGCTGTAATAATAGGATTGCAGTGGGTTGAAGAGGTCAGACCGGATAGGGTGGTTATATGTACAGATTCATTGTCCATATTACAAAACATACAATCAACAACAACTAGAGAAGACCTTCTCATAGAACTGAATCATAGCCTGTTAAGACTGCACAGAAGCGGCATAGATCTACAGTTCTGCTGGGTGCCTGCACATGAGGGGGTGAAAGGGAACGAGTGTGCTGATAAAGTAGCAAAAGTGCACTACAAAAGCAAATAACATTACCAGTTCAACTTGGTAAAGGAGAAGGAAAAGCAGTCATTAAGAAAAAAGGAATGGAGATCTGGCAGAACAGGTGGGAGGAAGACCAGAAAGGCAAGGACTATCACAAAGTACAAAAGACAATTACAATTAATATTCATAAAGAAAGAAACAGAAGGGAGGAAGTCATGATGGCTAGACTCAGAATAAATCACACGGCTTTGAATAGTACGCTGTATATCATGGGAAAAGTGACAGTAACAAGTGTGCGAACTGAGCAGTAAAAGAAGATGTAGGACATATATGTTCCATTGTGACATCTATAAAGCAGAAAGAGAACAACTAAAGGATAAAGTCTTAGAGGCGGAGAGGGAATGGAGTGTGGTTGGTGTTTTGGGAACAAAAGGAGAGGGAGTAAGAGCTACCAGAAAGGCACTGTTTAAATTCTTGAGTGAAACTGGGGGTAGGAAAAATAATTTAACAGTAGGTCAGGAAAGAACATAGATTTGTTTTTTGTTTGATTTATTTCATGATTGATTGATTTATTTTAATTTTATTTTGACTAGGGCATAAGTTAAGAGTTGGAATGATGTGATGATTCATACTCATGTACAGTAGGTGGCGGTATGCACCTTTTAAGTTGTTTGCAATCCGCCAAAAGCAAGAGAAGAAGAAGAAGAACAGTCAGAATCGAGACGAGGCAGTGCAATTGAATCACCTGATTGGACGGGCGAACCAGTGAGTTGATTAATTCAGGAAATGAAGCAGGTTGCTGGTTCGGACGTCACATGTCAAGTGATTTGAAGCAGTTGCTGCTTCGGACGTCACATGTCACGTGATTTGAAGCAAGCTTTGAAGCACTGCTTCTATGGAATAGGAAGTCCAGGTTGAAGCTCCAGTGTCAAACTGCCATCACTAATGCCAGGTGAAAACAATCAGGAAGCCTGGAATGAGAGATAACTGGTGAGTGAGAAAACAAACATAACACAACATGAACCTGAACCTCTCTAAACACTTTCATACAAATAGATTGATGGTTTTTATGTGTGTGCAATTAAAAAGTACACACATTATCTCCATGGTTATAATTTATAAACAGGCTTTGAATAATGTTCTCTTACATCTACTCCTCCACAGTCTGAACCCTTGGAACAGAATGTAAAATGAGAGCAAGGATGTACAATTAGAGCTGCATAATATATCATTTCAACATCAATATTGCAATTTGCAAATGCGCAATTACATTTCGTTAGGGGTGAGAGGTTTGCTTTTGGTGTTCTCCACAATCTCAATGACTATTCCCTGAATGCTCTCAGGTACAGAATGACAAGGTTGCCACTATGGCATTCTACCACCACCAGCTCTAGCATGCATTACATTGCACAATATTAGAACAAAACTAATTTATATTAACATAAGTTAAAGTAAAAATGTGCAATAAAAGTCCTTGTAGCCAATGGTAACCAGGTGCCAACAAGCCACATGTGGGACAAGAGTGTTTGTGCTGGACTTGTTTCTGCAATGATAAGAGAACATTTAGATTCACATTTAAGATTTAAAATAAACATTTCTGTTGAAAATATTAGCTTTTATTATTGATAACAATGCTTTATGGGTTACTTGTTTGCACAAACCATGCAAGTGAAGGAATTATATTGATTTGAATATCATTTTTTCCAACCCAATATACTCCGTAAACATTAATGTATTTTTTGCAATCTCTGAGTCCTGAAAAGATGACCGGAGCTAGCTTACCACCACAGTCTGCTGACCTGGATGATTGCGAGTAGTTATTTCAGCTGCTGTGACCTTCTCTGTTTGGTTAACCTCTTGCATGTGAGTCTCTTTAACCTGTTAACCCCCGAGCCTGGTTTCCAGGTCTCAGGCTCGAAAAATGACATTTCCAGAACAAATTACCATAACACTTCTAAAAGGGGAAAATTAATAATTGTTTTTCTCAAAGTAATAATAAACCTGTGGGTTGGATGTAGAAGAGTCAAAATCAATGTAGATGTTTTTTATTTGAAAGAAAATTCAGATTAAACATGGTAAAAAAACAGTAAATTATAGTGTCCGTCCAAACATTATTTTTTACTTATAGTGAAAACTACCCTTGGATGATGGGTTAGTAGACTAAAAGCTTTAGGAATCCAAAGTACAAACATATAATAAGTACCCTGTATCAAGATTGATGCAAAACAAGTGATATTTTACCTTTTTAGAGAGATTTAGCAAAAAAAACCACTTCTGGGGTCATTTGGGTGGATTTGACCTATCTGTGGCCCCCCTTGGTCGATTTTGATGATTGACATCTCTTTTTAACCGTCCGAGCCAATGGAATCGAGGGAAAGTTCCACATACACACACCACAGGCTACCAAATAAGGAGTGAGAGTGACACGTAGAAAAACCGGAAGCTGCGCTAACCTCTGGTGGCTACCATTAGCAGCTAATTTGTATTCTCCGATTTTTGCATAAAAATTGAATTATGGATTATCAATAATTTTTCAAAGTGACAGACACTCCGCTTCGGGTCGGGCCGAACCATGCCCCTTAGCTGTCATATAATGAGCATATATCACGGCCTGAAGTGAGCCATTGCTTTTATAAAACGGTTACCAAGTGTGGGCAATATGAAAGAAAAATACACACTAATTTAAATAGTTTTCATTCGTAAATAATGATGTTCAAAATAAAATAGTCCCTCCGTTGCCTTCTGCACGAAACATAGTGCGAGGTGGTTGCTATGCAACAACACTAACAGCTAGCGAACATATTAGACAGAGAGCGTTTGATCCATTATTTGGCTATTTATTTACATTCATGTGTATGTTGCCGTTTATTGTGCACCCACTGAAAAACTGTCCAGCATCAGTAGAATGGTTTACGAGGTTACTTGTATAGGTGGAGGTTGTTCTAGGCTGTGGCTTGGCGTGGGTGAGAATATTGCCTCCACTTTCTCCGGTCCCCGAGATTTGGCTTCCAGCAGCTCTGGAGAGAGCTTTGCACCTGTGGCCACTAACGGTCATCATTTCTCTGCTTTGTTTCAAGACCCGCGTCAGAAAGCTTTTGAATGGTGGTACTTTCCCAGTTGGTCTACCTGCTCTTCACGTAGCTCTGCATGTCGTCGTTTAGGTGCTTTTTTTTTTCTGGAGATAGGCACTCCTCAATCCACTCCTCCATAAGTAAGACCCCCCCGGAGGTCGAAGTTAATCTTAAATGTTTCCATCTTATGCTTTGTAAGTTTGTTTCGTAACGAAGAAATGTAAATATATTTATAAAACTGACTGTCAAGATCTGTCGGTGTTGGTGTTTGTCTTGTCTTTTTCTGTCTTTGGTTCCTGTTTTGTTTTGATAAGTGTTCACCTCCTGTTTTTCCCTGTTGCTTCTGTCTGTTTTTCCCTCCCTGATTACCCATTGTGTTCACCTGGTGTCCCTGTCTTTTCTCTCCCTCCTCACCTGTGTCTTGTTTGTTTGATTAGTCTTGTGTGTATTTAAGTTCTGGTTTTTCTGTCTGTCTTTGTCGGTTCGACTTTTGTTATGACTTGGTCTTCGGTGAGTGTTCTGTTCTGTCTTTGTGAATAGTTTAGTCTTGAAATAAAGGAGTTATTTTTGACACTTTAATCTGCATTTGGGTCCTGCTTCCTGCACAGACCGTAACATTACGAATCGACCAATGTTACGGTGTGTGCAGGAAGCAGGACCCAAATGCGTCTGTCCTTAAATAATATATTTTAAAAGGATATGGTCGAAAGTTGGGGTATTATTGTGCTGATGCTTAGTAATTGGCTGCCACCACAACATTCACATCTTAGACCTGTCCAGCCTACAGCACTGCATGTTCTAATGAGAACAGTGTTCAGCCTGCAGACAGAGCGCTGTTAACAGATGAGTGTAATTTATGCTGTTGGAACCAAGCAGATGTTCAAAAGGCTGTGTGGTTACATACTGTATGTCACCCACCTTCTGTTTCCTTTTCCAATGAACATTAGATAAGGTTGTACAAAACATATCCCTCCTCCATTAGGAGAAAAAGGAAGCCAACTATAGGTTTTCCTATGATTTGTTTTAGTTCTCCCCGTTAAGAAATGAAGTTGTCATTAAATATTTTTTCAAAGGAAATCTAATAAAAAGACAAAAGCAAACAATGTATTAGCCTGTACAAGCAAAGTCACTTCTTGTCGTGAAATTGCCATGAATCGCCAAATTCATTAGGATACAAACCCTGGGAACAATGACAACCTTTTGTGCCAACCCATTCAGTAGATTTGGAGATATCTCTGTGAAGACCACTGAGACAAATGTAACATTTGTGATATTGGGCTATATAAATAAACATTGATTGATTGATATCTCTCTAAAGCACAACTTTGACCTGTATGTGGCACAAAAGATCAAGTCAGAGGATGTAATTTCCCTGTCGGGGACCATGAATTTGTACCTCATGATTGAATGTTAGATACTCAATCCTGAAAATTATGCGAAGATGTCTTCGAGTAGTTTTTTTACTTTGACAAGACTGTAAAAGATGTACAGGTTTATGATATCACTAAAGCTGCATTGACATGACAAGAGGTAAAACAGCTCAGCGCTGTAGTCGTTTTTACCAAAGTGTTTCAAGACATCATGGCCAACCGACAAATCAGTAGTAAATATGTCAATATAAAAAACATCTCCAGATCTTATAAGAACAAGCAATGGCTGTTATGCCTTTTTTATTTTCATTATTTCTTTATTATACATTAATGTTAATGTGATATCTTTCACAGTTTTACAGTGATTTGCCACAAAAAATATTTATTTTAAAAGGTTTCTCTCAGTCAAATTAGGCTGTCTCAAGGGTCACTGCTTGGCCTGATGGAGCCCCTATATTACATTACATTACGGCAAAGGTTGACTGCTTTGCATCGGTTTAAGTGGACTGATTGAACCCAGCTGCTCTTCAGAAGGGAGGGCTGGGATGGACTTGCCTCTGTTCTTGTCATAATTTCCAATGCATAAAACTCTATGCAGGTTTACAACTCAGACGTTATAATACGTATATAAGACGTTAAAGATACAACAACTGATCATTATGGACTATATATTGATTGCAAAAAGTAATGGCTGTAGAATAATGACACCATCTGCGTTCTGTCAACTTCTGGTTCATGTTCTTCCTTTCAAAGTAAAATACCTACACATGTACCGTGAACCACTGCCTGCTAGAGAGCATTTCACCATAAAGCGACTCAACAAAATATCTTACAGTAGTTATCACCAGGTAGCCGAACAACCAGAGTAGATAACCTGTAGGAACTACCCAGAAAAAGAGCCCCATTGACGGTGGATGCATAGAAGGATAAGAGTGATAGCAATGAAAATGTTCATTATACCAAGCAAGGTCAGTTAGTATAAAACGCTATACTGCTGTATACAAATCTTCTGTTCATGTGAAAATTAATGGAAGTCATCTGTTGGTAGCTCTGAGAAAAACGTAAAGCTATCAGACAGCAACAGCAATGTTAACACTGTGAAAACACTAGGGTTATCAACCAGATAAATGTTAACAGTTGTTGCTGTAATAACCTTATGTCTGTTGTCAGGTGTAAGCAGGGGTAAAGTACTATTTTTTTCACAAGTGGGGGGTGGACCTAACATCCTCTAGGGGGGTCTGGGGGCATGCTCCCCCAGGATTAAATATTGAAATTCAATGCATCAATCTGGTGCACTTTGAGAGCAAAATGAAGAGATCTATGGATATATCTCTCAACACCCATATGAAACTGAATTTTAAACAGATTTACTTTTTCTTTAGGTTTATTTTACAAATCAAATTTCATACCTGTTTTTCATTGATGCTCTTATTTTTTTAAACCTATAATGAACGTATGCCTCAGAAACCATTTTGAGACCCACTGAGATCACTTAGACCAGGGGTCAGCAACCCCTGGCACGCGTGCCAGCATTGGCACGCGGCACCGTAACCAGTGGCACGCTAGGAATAAGTGGAATAAGTGTGCAAAAATATTTAAATTGTATTTTGGGATCCTGAACGAGGCCGCCGCCAGAGCGCGTCTCCCTGTTACCCGCAGAAGGAAGCCATGCACACAACGCAGCCCCGCTCTCTTTAACTCCAGGTGACTTTCTGCCGCTTTCCTCCGTGGTGCTGATCGTTTCACCACAGAGGAAAGCACTTCACTAATTGCAGTAGCCTACCCATAAGGAGCTGTACAAATGCCGCAGTTTCTGCGTGGCTGTGTATTTAGTTGAAAGCCCAGTGGCGATCTGCTCATCTCTCATTGAAATAATATGCTACAAAGGGGCGGACTGGCCATCTGTGTGTTGAACTTTCCTGTCGGCTCCCAGACCGTAGTCGAGGAGTACAGACCTCTGTTTTTCTGCTTCCTCGTTTCACTTCCAGAAACATACACACGTTCTCTCACTGTCGCTCTACCATCCACAAACACGTATGCACAAGCCACACCCCTCTCTCTCTCTCTCAAAGGGACAGCGATCTCATCTCACTCTGCGTGACCCTAATATCATAGCATGTGTGTTCTGGAGAATCACAGAACGGACAATCGTCCTTATTATTATGCCGTTTAAACCAATTATTTAAATGTGTTTGTTAAATTCGACATCATGTAAGTTGCGCTGACAGGTCCACACACTGCTTCCCCCAGGGAGGCTCCCCCGCCCTCCTGCTGATAGTTGACAAGCGTCAAGCTCCTCACCCCCCCCCCCCCCACTTGATAATTCTCGATCGTTGGCACGCTGATAAATTTTTTTTTTGAAAATGGCACTTCATATGAAAAAGGTTGCCGACCCCTGACTTAGACTAAAGTTAACTATCTAAACACTGAGATAGTCCTTTACATCACCTGAGCTGAGTTTATCTGAGACTCTCAGTCCAACCCAGTCTCACGGCATTTCGTGTTCTAGTCACGACATTTAATCTATTGATTCGTGTTCACCAACACGATTTTCCCCTTTTTAAAATATGGATCTTTCCATTAATGTATCAGCAAATCTTTGAACTGATTTCATTCAATGTTTTATTTCACCACATTTATATACTCAAGGAAGGGAGGGTTAGATGTATAGTTTTTACAATTACTAGTTACCAATACAAAAATGTATTCACTAATCCAAGGTGATGTAACCTGATTACATTAATTTCAGATTACCTCAATATAAATTGCATTGCAAATATATCCATGAGTAAAAAAATACCAATCAGATGTTTTGAATATATTGTTAAAAGACAACGGAACAAAGTGACCTTAGAAAAGAAGAAACCAAGATATTTAGGATCACAAATTATTTTATTGATACAAAACCTGTCTTTCATGAAGCATATTCAGACAGCCTATACACCAACACTGAAAGACATGAGCACATACTACAGTTTCAAAAAGCAGAAATAAGATCTGAGCTGACAATAGAAATGCTCCGTTAAAGCTCCGTCACACACACTATTGTATGAACATATATGTTCACCTACTGAATTAAAAACAGAACAAATGAAGCAAAAGTGAAAACCATAAAGCAGATTCAGGCAGTAGGCGTATAGCCTACAGAACAGTACAGCTGACAGAGAAGAGATAACATCTGATCCTTTTACAACAAACACTATATGCTCTTTTAGTTTTAGAACATAATCCTGCTCGTAAACCACTCATTTAGAAATATAACAGTCTAACCCTAACCCAACCCACAGTAATAATAATAATTACATTTATAAAGCGCTTTTCCTGGTGCTCAAAGCGCTTACAAGCAAGTAAAAGAAAAATAACAACACAAATAGAAAGTGCTAAGCTAGGAGGAGCCAGTGGAGGTCATGGAGGATAGGGGTGATGTGGTCGGAGCGTTGGGTGGAGGTAAGCAAGCGGGCAGCTGAGTTTTGGACATATTGAAGTTTTTTTAGTGTGAATGCAGGTGATCCAAAAAGTATGCTGTTGCAGTAATCCAGTCGGGATTTTAGAAAATTGTTTTGCATCCAAATTGTAATGTCAGTGAGGCAGGTGCTGAGCTGGGAGTGTGTGGTTGGAGAAATTAATTTTGTTGAGAGATACATGTAGAGCTGTGTGTCATCAGCATAACAGTGGAACTGGAGTTGGTGTTGACGGAGGATTTGTCCAATTGGGAGGATGTAGATGATGAACAGAAGGGGACCAAGTACAGAACCCTGAGGGACGCCATGATTGACGGGGGCTGTGGGGGATTTGGAGTTGTTAATGGTGATTAATTGATGTCTGTCAGAGAGATAGGATTTAAACCAGGAGAGGGCAGTACTGGTTATGCCAATGGAAGACTGGAGGTGGTTGATGAGGATGGAATGGTTGATTATTAAAAATAATGATTACAAAAAAATGCAAAAAAAATAAATAATATATATAAAATATATTTTAAGATCATGTTTAATCATCTGATTCGTCTGTACATTGCTGTTTTAGTCTGTGTTCTTCTAATTAGTGTCTACAGTGTGTGTCTATTGAGCTGTTTAGAGCCATGTGGGACAAAACCCGATCATGCCCCTCCTTCTCACTGTCTAAGTCAATGGTGACTGTAAAAACTACACTGCGCATGCTCAGAATATTTCCTATTTAATGTGGTGGCAAAAAAATAATTACCATTGGGGGCGGGGCATTGAGCTGCCATCCCCACCATACTCATCTCACATAATTCAGAGCTGATTGGCTGTAAGTACGTGTGCCGCAAAAAGTGTGGCGTGTGAAGAGGAGGAGAGAGACGCGTCCTAAAACCAGGAAGTAAGCTGCGCATGGCTTCCCTCGACAAAAAAGCAATGAGATTTCTCCATAGGATTTTAGAAAATAGCTCCGAATAAGATCTGTGGGAAACAAACCTGTTAGATAAATGCACGTTTTGTTCAGCCGGATAATATCCACATGTCTACCCTACTTTTATAATTTCTAATCATAAATCTATTGATTAGATTAGATTTATGATAGACTTTTGAAACTACAAGAACATAAGGAGGACTTTTACAAAAAAGTAATAAAGATTTTTGTCCAGAGGGATAGGCAAATGGACTTAATCTTCATGTCAAGGTAAGACTGCAATTTTATTGAAAATGGGATCTTACTAAGAGAGAACAATTCAATATTGAAATGATAAAATTACATTTTTTGGGTATCCTTTTGTTGAACTGTCTGTTTAAAATTAATTGAAGCATCAAAAAAAAAGCTTTTGAAAATAATATTATATTTTGATTTAGGTCAAAATATAATATTTGTAAACCTGAAGAGTCAGTGCCAGTGCCTCGCCAGCCATGAACCTCTCTGCAGAAGCTTATAGACATCTACGTTTTTTGTGCCCCACCACTTTCGTACATATAAAAACGCTACTGGGTGTTGACCAGGTCCGTAGGGGAAACATTCTGGGTGACGGTGGAGTCAGGTGTGGTGTCAGCCAGTAGGGAGGAGAGGGAGGAGAGTGTATGGACTTGATATTCCGGAATTGTATGGTGCGCTTCTGCTTGATGAGGGGGGTTGGGGTTAGGATGTCCATGAAGAAGGCCAGGTGATCGGAGATGGTGAGGTCATAGGTGGTCAGGTTGCTGATGGCGATGCCAGTGGTGCAGATCAGGTCCAGTGTGTGACCTTTTTTATGGGTGGGAAAAATCAACAAGTTGTGTGATATTGAAACAGTTGAGTATGTCCAGGGAGTTCTGTAGTGGTATTGGAGTCGTTTGAGTCGACATGATATTGAAATCACCAAGTAATAATACAGAAGGAGAGATGGAGGCAGAGCAAGATCCGAGGGGAAAGCAGGGTTTGGTTTGGTGGGGAAACGGTAAATGACTGCTGTAACCCAGGGGGTTTGGACCAGACAGTTTAAATGCAAGGTGTTCAAATGAGGAGGGGCAAGGGATTTTTATTGCAATTGTTTTTATTATTCTTAGATTGTGGCAATTCCACCTCCACGCCCATGGTGGTGTGGTTTTCCAACAGTAGTCTGTTTAAGTATTTTAATATGTAACTGTAAGGAAATGTTGTTTAGTTTATTATATATATGGTTTTCTGGCCGTTCATTTTCCCGATTACGTAATCCTGTTACATCTAACTCCCCCAAGCCTGTATAAGTTTACCACAATATGTTTGGGTCACAATACTAAGCAAACCCTTTATCAAAGTCCAGCCTTGTCTAATCTTGACATTTGTGCTAAATTTGAGCGGAAAATGCTGTCACTCATCGTAAGCACCCTCACAGATACACAGTATTCTCTAAGCCCATGAGTAGGAGATCAATATCTTAAATGTAAATGCAGTTTCTGTCTGGCACCTCTGTCTCTGGGGTGCGGATGAATGAAAGCATTCAGACAGTAGACATTCAGGGACACTGCAGCGGTGACTGACACTATGACTTACACCACCGTTCATAGTAAGAGATGCTATAATCTCAATGCTGAAAGCCCCAATCAACAACCTTTCTGTTACGAGCTCAGACACTTAGGATGTAGGACCCAATTGCACGACCCGGGAGACAGAGGTAAAGTATTTGTAATATACTTTATTTTTTCAAAATACAGCAATAACAACAAAAAAGGTCACTATCAAATCTCAAGCTTGAGATGACAAAATTAGAGAACCAAATAAAGCGCTCACATAGTGAGGAACAAAAACTTTTCCAGAGCACAGAGAGCATAGACCTGACCATGGCAAGAGACAAGACGAACTGACGAGGAACACTGGGAGACAGGGAATTTTAACCACATGACAATGAGAAACAGGTGTGAACAATCAGGGGCAGGACTGACGCTCATGAGCACAGGAGACACAGAAGGATGCCGGTAGTGATGGCAAAATGAAGCTTTTAATGAAGCGTCGAACCACTTGGACAATTGTGTCGGAAATCGGTTCATTTCTCGAAGCTTCAGTTACAGCGACCTCTCCTGGCGAAGTGCAAGGCTGCAGGTGGGTTTAACGTATCTTTGCTTGAAAAATATTCGATGCACACACCTAAGACTGAATATCATGTTCTATTTGCAATTAAAGATTGATAATTGTGTGTATTGGGTTATTGAGAAGAGACTAGAGAGTGCTAGACATGTTTTTGGGCGGAGAGGGCCTTTTATCAGTCATTAAAGTATTAAAGTTGAAAAGCAATGATTAAAAGTTTAACTATTCCAGGCCTTGAACCAGCTGCGCAGAGGACATTGCTGCATCCTGGCCGCCGGCTCTACCCACTGGGATATCTATTCCTTACACCATTGAAGTGTTTTTATATTACTCATTTTCTTTTTGTTCACAGCTTCTCCACATTTCGAAGTGTTTCCCGAGCCAGAACGACCTATCTTTCTTCCTGGCTTGCTCTATAATGATCCAATTAAAATGCAATGCCAACAACAACTCAACAGCAACAACGCAAACTATGACAACAACCCATACATTGCGCATTGTTTAGAGCGGTTATAAAGTGTTGAAGCGCTCAAATTTGAAACTGTTTCAACCTGTCACCTGTCAGAATCGAGACGAGGCAGTGCATTGAATCGCGTGAATGGACCGCGAACCAGTCAAGTGATTCATTCAGGAAATGAAGCAGTTGCTGTTTCGACCGTCACATGTCCGTGATTTGAAGCAGTCGAACCACTTGGACAATTGTGTCGGAAATAGGTATAAATAAATATAAATATGTATATATATATATATATATATATATATATATATATATATATATAGAACTATAAATAAATATGTGTATATATATATGGAACTATAAATAAATATGTATATATATAGAACTATAAATAAATATAAATATGTATATAAATATATAAATAAACTGTACGTATCATGAATATCAGTTCCAAAGAGAGATGGGTGAATGCGTGTATTGTGTTATTGAGGAGAGGGTTCTGGAACAATATGGCATAGGTTATGGTGTGTTTGTGTAACTTTGGCAGGGGGTGTTCATGTGGGAGGGGGAACACTCAAAGATTTTTATTCAGGAACATTATTTTTTCAACAGTTTTTGGATGGAGCCGATTTCTTTTCTTGCTTACAATTTCCCCGCATTTTGAAAACACTCGCTCAGATGGAAGCGATGATGCTGGCATGCATAAAAAATTGTTTCGCCAGTTTGAACAGATTGGGATACACATTTTGATGGTCCACCCAGTATGCCAGTGGGTCTTTTCGCTCTTTCCAGCGGTGGATCAGTCATGTACCACTGCACCTCCACTGTAGCATCTGCTGTGGCATTCCTTGCCTTCCTCGCTTCAAAAGCATCTCTGTCCAGAGTTTCCCAAAGGTTAAGACCTGAAAGACAAACATGACTGTAATCATCAGTACTGAAAGGTTTCAATGTGTATCCTTTTTTACTTGTACTTATTTTGTCCTGCATTTTATCAATTAACTATTTATAACATTACCTGTGGATGATGGATTGTCAACCTTTGCTGGTGCCGGTTGAGCTGATGTGGAGGGCTGTTCTTCTGTAAGTGTGTCAGGTTGTGCGTTTTTCCTCAGTTGTGTGCCAAAATGCTGTCAGTCGTTTAACTGATGCCGCTGCCTGTACTTGATTGTAGAATCCAATAGTTTTGAATCTAGGATCCAGCAGTGTTGACAGGGTCAATGCAGTTTGGCTCTCGGTGGTGACAAACTTGTTTTGCATATTTGACACCATGTTCTGTCCCAGTAGTTTTGCTGTGTCGTGGCTTGTTTTTCCAATTGAGTCATACAAGTATAGCTTTAACATTTTCGTCATTGGGATGATCTTGGATCCTGAGACTCTCTTCTCCTCGGAGAGTTCCACTGTTGCCTGGAAAAAGGGGGGAGAGCAATTGCAGGCATGCATCTGCTGTTTCATAGTCCTCAGAGGACAGAGGTCTCACATCTGTTTTCAGCGTCGCAAGAGCTGCCCCCACTGACTGCCTCTCTTTGAAAAGGCGTTGTAGCATTAGGTAGGTGCTGTTCCAGCGGGTGTCCACTTCCTGAATAAGCTTCAGCACAGGGCGATTCATCTGCTCCTGAACTTCTCTGAGCTTCTCTTTTGTTGTTGTGCTGGTTTTAAAGAACGTGACTACTTTTCTAGCCCTTGTGCGTAGGTCTTGTAGGTCAGGAGTTGCATCCAGAGATTTCATCACCACTACATTTAGTGAATGAGCAAAGCAAAGTGCATGTCTTTATTTAAACTTCTGACAGAGGCAACCATATTTGCTCCTGCATCCGTCACAATTGAGGTCACTTTGTCTTCAGTGCCCCATTCCTCCATGAGAGACCTCATTGCAGCAGTGATATTAACCGCTGTATGAGCTTCAGGGAAAGGCAGCACTCCCAAAAGCACTGTGGCCAGCTTCGCAGAGTCATCCACATAATGGCAGGTCACGGCTAGATATGCGTCCATATTAATGGAGGTCCACATATCAGCAGTCAGGCTCACAGCCTCTACCCTCTGCATGACAGCCTTGGCCTTCGTCTTCTCCTCTTCATAGAGCTTGACCATCATCTCCTTTAGAACCCGTCTGGATGGAAGAGTGTATCTAGGATCAAGCAAGGCCACAAGCTGCTTGAAGCCACAGTCATCCACGATGGAGCCCCATCCAGCTCTCGCTTCGGGTCCACTAAGACAAAGAAATAAAGACATAAAGAATAAAAACAAAACCAACAAAAGCAAATAAGGATTTATGTGAAAGTGCACTCAAAGGAAGCAGACTTGTGAGTCATGGAATACAGTCATAGCATATTGTGTTGGTGTTACTAGTTAATAATAATATAATACATACCATTTGTGTTCCCCTGGTTCACAGCAGCTCCATGGTTGGCAGTGAAGTGCCTAATCATGGAGGAAGTATTCCCATGATACTTCAGTTCAGTTGAACACACCAAGCACTGGACCTGTAGAGAAACGCATTTGTAAATAAAAATGCAATTTCAGTCTATAAAGCTATAGCCTAATGCTACATTGATCATATACATCATTTTACTTTAATGCTACTTACTATAGATTTGAGATAAACCATAGCTATAATACTGTAGTTGACCTACCTTATCATGCGCAATTAGATTGAAGTGATCCCACATCTCAGAACGACCTCTCTTCCTGGCTGGCTCCATAATGATCCAAACACAATACTAGCAACTCAACAGCAACAAGGCAAACTACGACGACAATCCCACAGATTGTCAAATTGTGCATTTTTTTGAGCGGTTATAAAGTGTCACTTATTAAGTGACGCTCAAATTCAAACAGTTTCAACCAGTCAGAATCGAGGAACCCTTTTGCGGCTCTTGGAGGAGAACGGACGAGTGGGCCGGAAGGAAGTGAAGTCGGAGACGCGTGACAGAAAGCTCAGAGAGAATCGGAAAACTCGGATACATACAGAAACGGTAGCATTGGACTGTTATTATTGGCGGATTTGCATAAACTGTACATTGACTGTTTCATCTTGTCAACCAGCTCAGATGGTAGCCAAAAAGACGATATGGAATGGATGATATCTAAAGCTGCGAGGAAGAAAAGATCTTTAAGAGAAAGAGATAGTTCAGTAAGAGCTAGAAGTTGGTCGGATTGGTCGGGTGAAGCAGACAAGGCTAAGCAAAGCCAAAAATCAAAAATCAGTCAAAGTGTCAGCCAAGCAATGTTGAATAAAGAACTAGAACACGAGTGGAAAGTTGTGATAGAATTCAATCAGGATGGTGGGCATTACCACCCGATTAAACTTACCAAAGCAATTGAAAAAGAGATTGGAAAAATTAAATGTTCTAAATTCATGAACAACAAGCGGGTTTTGATACATGCCAATAACAAACAGCAGCAGGAAGAGATACTGGGAATGAACTCACTGAATGGGAGAAAATGAAGGCGCATGTCCCAGGAGCAATGGCTAGACTGAGAGGAGTCATCTCAGGAGTACCATTGGACGTACCAATGTCAGTGGAAGATGTTAAAAGAGAATTAAAAGGAGGCAAAGTAGTGGAAGTCACAAGGCTTCAAAGCAAATGGGATGGCACACTCAAAGAAACATTATCAGTTCTCATTCAGTTTGAGAGAAGCTTACCTAAGGCAGTACAAATGGGATATCTGAACTTCATTGTTAGGGTGTACATTCCCAAACCTCTCAGGTGCTACTGCATGTCAACGCATGGGGCGCACAGCACAGCAGTGTAAAGGACAGCTAAGGTGTGCGAGATGCGGAGGACAACATGAGTATGGAAAAGGTGAAAAGGATGCAAAGGTTAAATGTTTGTAACTGCGGAGGAGATCACAGTGCTGTGTTTGGAGGATGTGAAGTGCAGAGAGAGGCCAGAGAAGTGCAGAGAGAGGCCAGAGAGGTGCAGAGAGAGGCCAGAGAAGTGCAGAGAAAGGCCAGAGAAGTGCAGAGAGAGGCCAGAGAGGTACAGAGGGTTAAGATTACAAAGTTTCATACGCAGAAGCAATAAAGAAAGTAAGGGGAACAATAACAATCAATAAGACCCCTAGTGGAATGGAGCAGAGCATTACAATACAAAATGGCAGGAACACACCAAAAAGTAATTTGCAAATCCAACCCCACAGCGCCACCTAGAGGAAAGAGGATGATGATGTTCTAGGAGTGAAAAAGGTGCATTTTGTGGTATTCATATGCCATACTGTAAATGTTGCATTACAGTTAAAAAAGAAAAGCGATAGAATCAAAGCCATTGTGGAGGCAGCTGGAACATTCCTAGACATGAAAGATATTAAAGCAGATCAGATACATGCAATGCTAGCTATAAATGGAGCTGAGGAAAATGAAAATCAGGATGAGGGTTAGATCCTTAATCATGGTTCTGCACATACTACAGTGGAACGCAAGAAGCCTCATAGCTAATGGTCAAGAATTCAAGAAATATATATATGAGCTAGAGGTAGTCCCTTAGGTAATATGTGTGCAAGAAACCTGGTTACGACCTCAATTAGACTTTCCAGGATTTAGCTGGATAAGGCATGATAGAGCTAATCGTCAAAATGGTGGAGGGTGTGCCACGTTTCTCAAAGATGGTGTGGCATACAGGGAGGTGCAATCTCCTGATGATGGAGTGTATTATAGTGGACATTTGCAACCCTAGGAAACAAGATAACATTAAGATAATCAATTTATACAACCCATGTAAAAATCTAACCACTGATATATTTAAAGAAATAGCAGGCAATAAACATAGGAAGGCAGTTTGGTGTGGTGATTTCAATGCACACAACAGTCTATGGGGCAGCAAGCATACAGACAGTAAAGGAAATATAGTGGAAGAAATGCTGGAGGAAAGAACACTAGTATGCCTTAATGATGGACATGGAACAAGAGTAGATGTCCACAGGGGGAAAGTCTCATGCCTGGATCTGACATTAGTATCAAACTGTTTGGTGCATACGTGCGAATGGTTTGTTTTGAATAACTCCACTGTAGGAAGTGACCATTATCCAGTGCTTACTAAAATGAATACTAATGTATATATGCAGGAAGGAGGTGTAATAACCAGGTGGTGCTTTGCTAAAGCTGATTGGGGGAAATGTAGGATATGGTGTGAGGAGTCGGTACACCTGCTAACATCAGAGGGAAGCATAGAGGTCATTACAAGCCACATAACGCAACATATACTAAATGCAGCAGAGAACAGTATACCCAAAACAACAACCAAGGGTAGGAAGAAGGTGGTGCCATGGTGGAATGAGGAATGCAGCAGGGCTATTAAAGAGCGAAATAATGCATTTAGAGAATTAAAGAAAAACATGACACAAAATAATGTTATAGAGTTTCAAAGGAAAAGGGCAGCTGCTCGAAGGACAATACAATATACAAAAAAGAGAACATGGAGAGAATTGTGTTCTACCATTGGCAGAGGAGTTAAATTAGGTGGTGTCTGGGCCATGTTTAAGCGGATGAGTGGGAAAAGGAAATCCATTAAAATTCCAAATTGGTTGATGGGGAGAGGCTGGCAGTGACAGATAAAGAGAAGGCAGATATGTTAGGAAGGACACTTGCAGCAGTACATAGTGGGGAGCATCTCAGTGATATTCATAGGCAGCAAAAACAGCAGTTACTAGCAGAGAATGAAAACGTGAAGGAGAAGAGACAGGATAATAGGTCCGCTCTGGATGTGGAATTTACAATGTCAGAACTCAGCCTTACAAGGTACAGGATATACAGCCCCAGGACAAGACCAGCTATGTTATGCTATGTTTAGACAGTTACCTATGGAAACTATGGAAATGGTGCGGAGTCTTTTCAATAACATCTGGAGAGAAGGAGATATGCCAAGTGTGTGGAAAACAGCAATCGTGCTACCATTCAATAAGCCAGGGAAAGATACAGCTAACCCTAGTAACTACAGACCAATAGCTCTTACATCACACCTATGTAAATGGATGGAAAAGATCATTGTCCGTAGGCTCTCACATGTTCTGGAAGTTGGAGCAGATATTTCCAATTATTTTGAAATAGGAAATGGTATCCCCCAAGGGAGTGCAGTCAGTCCAATATTATTTAACGTCATGATTAATGATATATGTACATGCTTAGACACAGGCATACAATCGGCTCTGTATGCAGATGATGGGGCTATTTGGATGAGAGGAAGACATGCCCCATACGTAATGGAGAATATAGCTAGAGCGATTAAAAAGTGGAGAGGTGGTCATATAACTGGGGATTCAAAATGTCAGAAAGCAAGTCATGCTACATGGTATTTACAAACAAACGCAAGATTGATGGCCAACAGCTAACACTATATGATCGTCCAATGACAAAGGTGAATGAGTTCAAATACCTAGGACTGTGGTTTGATAGCAAATACACATGGAAAATGCATATTAATCAAGTGGAAACAAAATGCAAAAAAGTATTACATTTATTGCGAGCTGTAGCTGGATGCAACTGGGGTGCAGATAAACAAGCATTAGTAGACATTTACAGATCAATGATGAGGTCCACAATAGACTATGGTTGTATAGTGTATGGAGCAGCAGCAAAAACATCGCTTTTAAAAATAGATAGAATACAATATAAAGCATTGCGGCTGTGTATTGGAGCGATAAAGTCATCCCCTATCAATGCAGTTCTGATAGAAGCAGGAGAGACACCACTGGAGATCAGAAGAGAGAAACTTGCTCTGTCATACTGGGTCAGACTACAAGGAAGTGGAGAGGAACATATCACAAACAGAATATTACAGGATTGCTGGGAATATGCAAAATTCCAGGGACGTGGGTTTGGCTGGACGAGTAAGGAGAGAACGAGGGCATCTGGAGTGGAGACCATCACGTTTGCCAAAGCAATCCCATTTAGCCGTGTTCCCTGTGGTAGAATATTTGAATGTATTCATGTTAGCTCCAATGAATAAGCTTAAAAATGGGAATTGTTTGGGTAAAACTGTGAGCTGGACTTTGGGCAAGCACATGTGACTTCAGAGAGACCATATGGACTTTTAAGGACAAAGGATCTGCGGGGGAAGGTGGCCGCATGTCTTGACTTGCACTGTATGCAAATGCTCTCGCCACCTGTGAGTGGGGGAACTTAAGATTTGGGGTGTTGGGGATATTTGGGCTGCCAATCAAATTGGGGGGATCAGAGACCCCTCCCATTGCTTAAGCATAAATACAGAAGGCGCAACTGGATTCAGTCTCTTTCTGCTGGCTGGCTGACGTGATCACCAGGTAATATTGGGTTCCCAAGTATATTGTATTGTGTGTATTATTGTATTGAATGTAATGATTTCTGGTGCATTGTAATATTGCCATTAAAGTAGAGTACGGTTGACTTGGTGGCACTGAATTCCTTCCATATAAATGGCTCTAGACGGACGCGGAGATATTGAAACGTGGAGCGTAAATCCCTTTCAATACCTAACAAATGGTTACCCCCGACGTGCAAGATAACGAGCGGAGGAGGAATTCAGACGACCGGATTGGGTCGAGAATAAGCGCTTTTAAACACCTCAGACAATCACGCAGGGCCCTGCATCGTTCTACAAAAGGTACAGACGCCTGTTATGAAAATCGATTGTCTGTGATTGAATACACTAAAATGTTAGGATTGTCTGAAGGCGTTTCACAGTGTTTTTAAAGTTTAAATGGAATATACAATGCATATTTTATTATATAACAAACATAGTCATTGATCGTAGGTAGACCAAAGTCCTGCGTAGCGTACATAAGAGCGGTTTAGCGCGGATCTGTAGGTATCTTAGTCCACAGTGGCGTAAAGCCGGTGCAGTCTGTGGGTTGCGTGTTTTGAGTACCGCACGACAGAACCTGGAAACCCGATATTTAGATCGGGTCGCCGGCTAGAACTGAGGGGTTTTACAGGACAGACGAACGCTCAAAAGCTAAGAGCCGGAGGTCTGTGTTATGGTAATTACTCAATATTTGTGAATCTCAAAGAAGCACTCGGATGAGTGAGGCTCATTTGTGGTCTGCTGCTGCCATCTAGTGGCTGAAAGGGGGTAGTACACCTTTGACAGTTTTAGATGAATTTAGCTTCAAGCGCTGAGTTTAAACATTACATTGCTGACCGGTATTGAAGACGGGAAGCGCGTTAATAGTAACTACGACAATAGCCCAGTATATTAATACATGTGAGCACATATTAATTGAGTCAGATAAATAAAAGCGAAGTGAATATGGAACGACAGAATGCTAAAAAACGATTCTGAAATTCCAGGTAGTTACCGGGAGCAATGGGAACAGATTAAGAGATTGATTTTAAGCGGTATCAAACAGGGGGCTAAAGAAAAGGCTTGTACTGATCTCCGATTCCTACACGATAAAATGATAACAGAGAATTAAGTACATTCAAATTAAATATAATAGTGGATTATTCTACCTAGATTAGACATACAAAGAGGACAATTTGTGTGTTATGAACTGGCCTTGTCTTGTTACATTTTTATTGAAGCCAGACTACAAGTCGTATGGTTTAATTTTTATTGAACTCAGTCTCCAAGCAGTGTGATTTCTCTCTGCACATGGTTGAGTCTTCTCTTCCCTTCCCCCGGTCATCCAAGTTATTTGACCCCATGTGGTCAAGAGTCATTCTGTTAGACTACAATCTTGTGTAAGACAAATCATTGTTCTTTTGTCACATTTTTGAATCACATAAGAGTTCATTTTGCTAAATCAATTTATCTTTAATTTGTAGTTGGTGTTTGTTAACATTTTTAGGCACGACATAGACCGACACTTGGGTCAAATTACATAACTGTAATCAGATTACTTGTTTTTCAAATATAGCGCTAAATACAGTTAGTTTTGTATTCTGTTACAAATCTAACCATGCTTGTAACACAACATGGATAGATTTAACTTAGATGAAAGACAGATTGTAACGCAACTTGCACACCTAAACGAACAGAAACCCAGATGGTTTGCTCGTAGCAAATGGAACAAACAGAGATAACATACACAGGCGCGCTGAGGAGGGGGAGAGAGAGGTGAGACGTCTTATCACCCATGTCCAAGGGGGACAGTGGTGAAGGGATAGCGGGCCATAAAAGGGAGAGAGACACAGCAAGCCATGAAACTGAGGAGTTTTACGATGAAGCAGGAGGCCAGTGTCGTAAAACACAGCTATGAGGACACTTTGAAGCAGGACGCCAGGGTCGTAAAGTTCCCAGGTCACAGCATTTGCCTCTGCATCCTATGCATTACCATTCTTTCTTGATGTTTCTGAAAATGAAAACACAGTAAATGGGATTCTTTTTCAGAAAAGGGGGAGTTGTTAGACAATAGGAATTTCATATTTACATTTTTATAGTCTAAAATCTATTGTAGTATTTTTTTAGGTATCATAAAACAGCACTGTTTTAGCTTTTTAGGTCAAGTTAATTGAAGATTTGAGAATGTTAATTAGGCGTCCCTAAGAATGGTGGGATGTACGACACATATTATCTGTTAAATTCTGATTTTAGATTAATCAGATGACATGTCTTATTTTTATACAGTCCTTTAATGACAGAGGTTAAAAACCTGCACACTTATTTTTATTTTTATGCATATACTGCCATCAGGCATATATTTAAATCCAGAGACAGATGCAGTCTCTGTTTGAACAAATATCACAATGAAAAATAGTGGTAGCAAATCATCTTTATGTCAAATCATGTCGGGAAGAGATGAGGAGTTTTGTTTTAAAACAAAATTTTGAACTGAGCCATGTTGGTTTTCAAAAAGCTGACTTTTCAAAATGAAACAGATCACTTTTGAGTGTACAGTAGCAGTTTGCATGGAGATTTATTTGTGAACACTACAGTAGCAGGATGTATTTACCTGTCCTAGGAAAGGGACAGATTATAAGTAAAAGACTGGTTAGAAATGGAAATAAGAAAAGGTTGTTGAAGGCTGAAGAGAAAAGAAAACAGATGGATAAAAGAAGACTGAAATAGATGGACAGGGCAAGATATTAAATGTGTTGAAGTGATATCTTGCTCAGAAGGATAAAAGGTGGTTAAAATACCACGAGTGAAGTTGGAAAAAGTATGTAGGAGAGAGAGAGAGAGAGACAAGACAATTAAGATGTTTGAAAAGATTAGAAAGAGTAAAAGTTATATAAAGTTAACTACTATTCTGGACAATGTCATATTGTTTTATGAGTAAAAAACATGAAATAAAATATATTACTAAGATATAAGAAAACATGTGAAGAGACAGGCATGAAATGGTTAGACGCATTGCCCCTAGTTCTTATGTCAATCAGGAGCTCAATTAACAAAGGGACAGGTTTCTCTCCATTTGAGCTAACTCATGGTCACCAGTTCCCAGGAGCCCTGAGCGTAGGATTGAGGGATTTGTATCAGATTTCTCCACACAGGTTACAGAGGCAAAAGGGGGACATCAGACCCAAGTGGCTGGGACCCAGGTTCTCTGGACCCCATCGGGTGATGCAGAGGACATCTCACGCTGTCCGCTTGGAAGGGAAAGGAGACATCTGGTACCACTGGAATCAGTGCGCAGTGGGGAAACCTCCAGGAAGGATGTGTGAAAGCTGTCATCTTCCGCGTGCTGGGCCTGATGTACCGGACCAAGCAAGGGTGGCGACTCCACGGTGTGGGAAGCGTATCCAAGGACGCAGTATCAGGAGTTCCGGGTCTCGCCACGGATGGAAGTACCTGACACTACGCAGACAGTGAAACCAGGAAAGTGAGTGTTCACCAGAGCGATAAAGAGGAAGAGCAGGCACTCGCCAAAGGGGGAGGGTCCCTAACAAGCACTCCTGTCTACATCGACTGCAGTTAGAGTGGCGGAGAGACAATCCTGGATACATCTGACTGTGAAGCTGTTTAAACCTAAAAGACAGAAACTCGCCTCTACTGTGGTGAAGTCTGGCTACAAAGGGAGGTGATTTCCAATAAGGGCACTTGTCTCAAACCAGTGAAGAAACCAACAGAACCCAGTAGAATTTAAAGAGTGGACGTGAGCAGGGAAACAGTAACGGGTCTGAGGGATAGAAACTGACGATGTACAGAGAAATAATTAGACCATGGGGATTACATTAAAACATGTGCCTATACAATCTACCTACCTCAGCCGTTTGGGTACTTTTGTATATGAATTTTTGATCTTTTACAATCATTTGTATTTTTGCAAGGTCTATGTTATTCCGGAGTATAAACAGGAGGGATATGTTGGAGACATACTGTTTTCTCCACTCTTTGGGAAGTTTTAATGCACTGATATCATGTGTGGCTCTGAACTGTATATGACCTTGCAGCTGCCTCTCCTTATGATAGGAGGCAGGGCATTTCAGGTTGTTCATATTTATGAGAAGACAGACTTGCTGTCTCCTAAATATCTCATTTTGACTAAAGCGGAATGAAGTATACATGAAGTAATGTTAAAGCTTGAAGACACTGCAATCTTGCAGATTACAGATTAATTGAATCACCACTGTGAAGGTTATACCTTATGACGATTGACTATACTCAATCATTCTGATTGAAGGGTTTTAACTTTGTTGTTACTAAGTGATGTAATTGATGTATGGAGTTATTTACATATTTTGGTATTTCTACGTTTAAATAGTCTGAATCCCAGAACGAATGTGAATGTCTTGAAAGTAGTTGATTTATTAGATCTAAATCAAAAGGGGGATTTGTGGTAGAATATTTGAATGTATTCATGTTAGCTCCAAATGAATAAGCTTAAAAATGGGAATTGTTTGGGTAAAACTGTGAGCTGGACTTTGGGCAAGCACATGTGACTTCAGAGAGACCATATGGACTTTTAAGGACAAAGGATCTGCGGGGGAAGGTGGCCGCATGTCTTGACTTGCACTGTATGCAAATGCTCTCGCCACCTGTGAGTGGGGGAACTTAAGATTTGGGGTGTTGGGAATATTTGGGCTGCCAATCAAATTGGGGGGATCAGAGACCCCTCCCATTGCTTAAGCATAAATACAGAAGGCGCAACTGGATTCAGTCTCTTTCTGCTGGCTGGCTGACGTGATCACCAGGTAATATTGGGTTCCCAAGTATATTGTATTGTGTGTATTATTGTATTGAATGTAATGATTTCTGGTGCATTGTAATATTGCCATTAAAGTAGAGTACGGTTGACTTGGTGGCACTGAATTCCTTCCATATAAATGGCTCTAGACGGACGCGGAGATATTGAAACGTGGAGCGTAAATCCCTTTCAATACCTAACATCCCCCATGGTTGTTCCCAGAAGCTTAAATAGATATGAGTATCGTAGAAAGGAAAAAAGAGTGGCAAATAAATGAAGTGGGAATTAAAACAAGTATGTATCTGAACGAAAAGTACTACAATTTCCTACAAATGTATACAGATGGTTCTAAGAACAAGGAAGAGTGTGTTGGAGTTGGCATATACATCCCAGACTTTAAAATATCTATTTTAAAAAGAGCATCTGATCAATTATCAGTGTATACAGCAGAAATGCTTGCTGTAATAATAGGATTGCAGTGGGTTGAAGAGGTCAGACCGGATAGGGTGGTTATATGTACAGATTCATTGTCCATATTACAAAACATACAATCAACAACAACTAGAGAAGACCTTCTCATAGAACTGAATCATAGCCTGTTAAGACTGCACAGAAGCGGCATAGATCTACAGTTCTGCTGGGTGCCTGCACATGAGGGGGTGAAAGGGAACGAGTGTGCTGATAAAGTAGCAAAAAGTGCACTACAAAAGCAAATAACATTACCAGTTCAACTTGGTAAAGGAGAAGGAAAAGCAGTCATTAAGAAAAAAGGAATGGAGATCTGGCAGAACAGGTGGGAGGAAGACCAGAAAGGCAAGGACTATCACAAAGTACAAAAGACAATTACAATTAATATTCATAAAGAAAGAAACAGAAGGGAGGAAGTCATGATGGCTAGACTCAGAATAAATCACACGGCTTTGAATAGTACGCTGTATATCATGGGGAAAAGTGACAGTAACAAGTGTGCGAACTGAGCAGTAAAAGAAGATGTAGGACATATATTGTTACATTGTGACATCTATAAAGCAGAAAGAGAACAACTAAAGGATAAAGTCTTAGAGGCGGAGAGGGAATGGAGTGTGGTTGGTGTTTTGGGAACAAAAGGAGAGGGAGTAAGAGCTACCAGAAAGGCACTGTTTAAATTCTTGAGTGAAACTGGGGTAGGAAAAATAATTTAACAGTAGGTCAGGAAAGAACATAGATTTGTTTTTTGTTTGATTTATTTCATGATTGATTGATTTATTTTAATTTTATTTTGACTAGGGCATAAGTTAAAGAGTTGGAATGATGTGATGATTCATACTCATGTACAGTAGGTGGCGGTATGCACCTTTTAAGTTGTTTGCAATCCGCCAAAAGCAAGAGAAGAAGAAGAAGAACAGTCAGAATCGAGACGAGGCAGTGCATTGAATCACCTGATTGGACGGCGAACCAGTGAGTTGATTAATTCAGGAAATGAAGCAGTTGCTGGTTCGGACGTCACATGTCAAGTGATTTGAAGCAGTTGCTGCTTCGGACGTCACATGTCACGTGATTTGAAGCAAGCTTTGAAGCACTGCTTCTATGGAATAGGAAGTCCAGGGTTGAAGCTCCAGTGTCAAACTGCCATCACTAATGCCAGGTGAAAACAATCAGGAAGCCTGGAATGAGAGATAACTGGTGAGTGAGAAAACAAACATAACACAACATGAACCTGAACCTCTCTAACACTTTCATACAAATAGATTGATGGTTTTTATGTGTGTGCAATTAAAAAGTACACACATTATCTCCATGGTTATAATTTATAAACAGGCTTTGAATAATGTTCTCTTACATCTACTCCTCCACAGTCTGAACCCTTGGAACAGAATGTAAAATGAGAGCAAGGATGTACAATTAGAGCTGCATAATATATCATTTCAACATCAATATTGCAATTTGCAAATGCGCAATTACATTTCGTTAGGGGTGAGAGGTTTGCTTTTGGTGTTCTCCACAATCTCAATGACTATTCCCTGAATGCTCTCAGGTACAGAATGACAAGGTTGCCACTATGGCATTCTACCACCAGCTCTTAGCATGCATTACATTGCACAATATTAGAACAAAACTAATTTATATTAACATAAGTTAAAGTAAAAATGTGCAATAAAAGTCCTTGTAGCCAATGGTAACCAGGTGCCAACAAGCCACATGTGGGACAAAGAGTGTTTGTGCTGGACTTGTTTCTGCAATGATAAGAGAACATTTAGATTCACATTTAAGATTTAAAATAAACATTTCTGTTGAAAATATTAGCTTTTATTATTGATAACAATGCTTTATGGGTTACTTGTTTGCACAAACCATGCAAGTGAAGGAATTATATTGATTTGAATATCATTTTTTTCCAACCCAATATACTCCGTAAACATTAATGTATTTTTTTGCAATCTCTGAGTCTGAAAAGATGACCGGAGCTAGCTTACCACCACAGTCTGCTGACCTGGATGATTGCGAGTAGTTATTTCAGCTGCTGTGACCTTCTCTGTTTGGTTAACCTCTTGCATGTGAGTCTCTTTAACCTGTTAACCCCCGAGCCTGGTTTCCAGGTCTCAGGCTCGAAAATGACATTTCCAGAACAAATTACCATAACACTTCTAAAAGGGGAAAATTAATAATTGTTTTTCTCAAAGTAATAATAAACCTGTGGGTTGGATGTAGAAGAGTCAAAATCAATGTAGATGTTTTTTATTTGAAAGAAAATTCAGATTAAACATGGTAAAAAAACAGTAAATTATAGTGTCCGTCCAAACATTATTTTTTACTTATAGTGAAAACTACCCTTGGATGATGGGTTAGTAGACTAAAAGCTTTAGGAATCCAAAGTACAACATATAATAAGTACCCTGTATCAAGATTGATGCAAAACAAGTGATATTTTACCTTTTTAGAGAGATTTAGCAAAAAAACCCACTTCTGGGGTCATTTGGGTGGATTTGACCTATCTGTGGCCCCCCTTGGTCGATTTTGATGATTGACATCTCTTTTTAACCGTCCGAGCCAATGGAATCGAGGGAAAGTTCCACATACACACACACAGGCTACCAAATAAGGAGTGAGAGTGACACGTAGAAAAACCGGAAGCTGCGCTAACCTCTGGTGGCTACCATTAGCAGCTAATTTGTATTCTCCGATTTTTGCATAAAAATTGAATTATGGATTATCAATAATTTTTTCAAAGTGACAGACACTCCGCTTCGGGTCGGGCCGAACCATGCCCCTTAGCTGTCATATAATGAGCATATATCACGGCCTGAAGTGAGCCATTGCTTTTATAAAACGGTTACCAAGTGTGGCAATATGAAAGAAAAATACACACTAATTTAAATAGTTTTCATTCGTAAATAATGATGTTCAAAATAAAATAGTCCCTCCGTTGCCTTCTGCACGAAACATAGTGCGAGGTGGTTGCTATGCAACAACACTAACAGCTAGCGAACATATTAGACAGAGAGCGTTGATCCATTATTTGGCTATTTATTTACATTCATGTGTATGTTGCCGTTTATTGTGCACCCACTGAAAAACTGTCCAGCATCAGTAGAATGGTTTACGAGGTTACTTGTATAGGTGGAGGTTGTTCTAGGCTGTGGCTTGGCGTGGTGAGAATATTGCTCCACTTTCTCCGGTCCCCGAGATTTGGCTTCCAGCAGCTCTGGAGAGAGCTTTGCACCTGTGGCCACTAACGGTCATCATTTCTCTGCTTTGTTTCAAGACCCGCGTCAGAAAGCTTTTGAATGGTGGTACTTTCCCAGTTGGTCTACCTGCTCTTCACGTAGCTCTGCATGTCGTCGTTTAGGTGCTTTTTTTTTCTGGAGATAGGCACTCCTCAATCCACTCCTCCATAGTAAGACCCCCCCGGAGGTCGAAGTTAATCTTAAATGTTTCCATCTTATGCTTTGTAAGTTTGTTTCGTAACGGAAGAAATGTAAATATATTTATAAAACTGACTGTCAAGATCTGTCGGTGTTGTGTTTTGTCTTGTCTTTTTCTGTCTTTGGTTTCCTGTTTTGTTTTGATAAGTGTTCACCTCCTGTTTTCCCTGTTGCCTTCTGTCTGTTTTCCCTCCCTGATTACCCGATTGTGTTCACCTGGTGTCCCTGTCTTTTCTCTTCCCTCCTCACCTGTGTCTTGTTTGTTTGATTAGTCTTGTGTGTATTTAAGTTCTGGTTTTTCTGTCTGTCTTTGTCGGTTCGACTTTTGTTATGACTTGGTCTTCGGTGAGTGTTCTGTTCTGTCTTTGTGAATAGTTTAGTCTTGAAATAAAGGAGTTATTTTTGACACTTTAATCTGCATTTGGGTCCTGCTTCCTGCACAGACCGTAACATTACGAATCGACCAATGTTACGGTGTGTGCAGGAAGCAGGACCCAAATGCGTCTGTCCTTAAATAATATATTTTAAAAGGATATGGTCGAAAGTTGGGGTATTATTGTGCTGATGCTTAGTAATTAGCTGCCACCACAACATTCACATCTTAGACCTGTCCAGCCTACAGCACTGCATGTTCTAATGAGAACAGTGTTCAGCCTGCAGACAGAGCGCTGTTAACAGATGAGTGTAATTTATGCTGTTGGAACCAAGCAGATGTTCAAAAGGCTGTGTGGTTACATACTGTATGTCACCCACCTTCTGTTTCCTTTTCCAATGAACATTAGATAAGGTTGTACAAAAACATATCCCTCCTCCATTAGGAGAAAAAGGAAGCCAACTATAGGTTTTCCTATGATTTGTTTTAGTTCTCCCCGTTAAGAAATGAAGTTGTCATTAAATATTTTTTCAAAGGAAATCTAATAAAAAGACAAAAGCAAACAATGTATTAGCCTGTACAAGCAAAGTCACTTCTTGTCGTGAAATTGCCATGAATCGCCAAATTCATTAGGATACAAACCCTGGGAACAATGACAACCTTTTGTGCCAACCCATTCAGTAGATTTGGAGATATCTCTGTGAAGACCACTGAGACAAATGTAACATTTGTGATATTGGGCTATATAAATAAACATTGATTGATTGATATCTCTCTAAAGCACAACTTTGACCTGTATGTGGCACAAAAGATCAAGTCAGAGGATGTAATTTCCCTGTCGGGGACCATGAATTTGTACCTCATGATTGAATGTTAGATACTCAATCCTGAAAATTATGCGAAGATGTCTTCGAGTAGTTTTTTTACTTTGACAAGACTGTAAAAGATGTACAGGTTTATGATATCACTAAAGCTGCATTGACATGACAAGAGGTAAAACAGCTCAGCGCTGTAGTCGTTTTTACCAAAGTGTTTCAAGACATCATGGCCAACCGACAAATCAGTAGTAAATATGTCAATATAAAAAACATCTCCAGATCTTATAAGAACAAGCAATGGCTGTTATGCCTTTTTTATTTTCATTATTTCTTTATTATACATTAATGTTAATGTGATATCTTTCACAGTTTTACAGTGATTTGCCACAAAAAATATTTATTTTAAAAGGTTTCTCTCAGTCAAATTAGGCTGTCTCAAGGGTCACTGCTTGGCCTGATGGAGCCCCTATATTACATTACATTACGGCAAAGGTTGACTGCTTTGCATCGGTTTAAGTGGACTGATTGAACCCAGCTGCTCTTCAGAAGGGAGGGCTGGGATGGACTTGGCTGCCTCTGTTCTTGTCATAATTTCCAATGCATAAAACTCTATGCAGGTTTACAACTCAGACGTTATAATACGTATATAAGACGTTAAAGATACAACAACTGATCATTATGGACTATATATTGATTGCAAAAAGTAATGGCTGTAGAATAATGACACCATCTGCGTTCTGTCAACTTCTGGTTCATGTTCTTCCTTTCAAAGTAAAATACCTACACATGTACCGTGAACCACTGCCTGCTAGAGAGCATTTCACCATAAAGCGACTCAACAAAATATCTTACAGTAGTTATCACCAGGTAGCCGAACAACCAGAGTAGATAACCTGTAGGAACTACCCAGAAAAAGAGCCCCATTGACGGTGGATGCATAGAAGGATAAGAGTGATAGCAATGAAAATGTTCATTATACCAAGCAAGGTCAGTTAGTATAAAACGCTATACTGCTGTATACAAATCTTCTGTTCATGTGAAAATTAATGGAAGTCATCTGTTGGTAGCTCTGAGAAAAACGTAAAGCTATCAGACAGCAACAGCAATGTTAACACTGTGAAAACACTAGGGTTATCAACCAGATAAATGTTAACAGTTGTTGCTGTAATAACCTTATGTCTGTTGTCAGGTGTAAGCAGGGGTAAAGTACTATTTTTTTCACAAGTGGGGGGTGGACCTAACATCCTCTAGGGGGGTCTGGGGGCATGCTCCCCCAGGATTAAATATTGAAATTCAATGCATCAATCTGGTGCACTTTGAGAGCAAAATGAAGAGATCTATGGATATATCTCTCAACACCCATATGAAACTGAATTTTAAACAGATTTACTTTTTCTTTAGGTTTATTTTACAAATCAAATTTCATACCTGTTTTTCATTGATGCTCTTATTTTTTTAAACCTATAATGAACGTATGCCTCAGAAACCATTTTGAGACCCACTGAGATCACTTAGACCAGGGGTCAGCAACCCCTGGCACGCGTGCCAGCATTGGCACGCGGCACCGTAACCAGTGGCACGCTAGGAATAAGTGGAATAAGTGTGCAAAAATATTTAAATTGTATTTTGGGATCCTGAACGAGGCCGCCGCCAGAGCGCGTCTCCCTGTTACCCGCAGAAGGAAGCCATGCACACAACGCAGCCCCGCTCTCTTTAACTCCAGGTGACTTTCTGCCGCTTTCCTCCGTGGTGCTGATCGTTTCACCACAGAGGAAAGCACTTCACTAATTGCAGTAGCCTACCCATAAGGAGCTGTACAAATGCCGCAGTTTCTGCGTGGCTGTGTATTTAGTTGAAAGCCCAGTGGCGATCTGCTCATCTCTCATTGAAATAATATGCTACAAAGGGGCGGACTGGCCATCTGTGTGTTGAACTTTCCTGTCGGCTCCCAGACCGTAGTCGAGGAGTACAGACCTCTGTTTTTCTGCTTCCTCGTTTCACTTCCAGAAACATACACACGTTCTCTCACTGTCGCTCTACCATCCACAAACACGTATGCACAAGCCACACCCCTCTCTCTCTCTCTCTCAAAGGGACAGCGATCTCATCTCACTCTGCGTGACCCTAATATCATAGCATGTGTGTTCTGGAGAATCACAGAACGGACAATCGTCCTTATTATTATGCCGTTTAAACCAATTATTTAAATGTGTTTGTTAAATTCGACATCATGTAAGTTGCGCTGACAGGTCCACACACTGCTTCCCCGCAGAGAGGCTCCCCCGCCCTCCTGCTGATAGTTGACAAGCGTCAAGCTCCTCACCCCCCCCCCACCCCACTTGATAATTCTCGATCGTTGGCACGCTGATAAATTTTTTTTTTGAAAATGGCACTTCATATGAAAAAGGTTGCCGACCCCTGACTTAGACTAAAGTTAACTATCTAAACACTGAGATAGTCCTTTACATCACCTGAGCTGAGTTTATCTGAGACTCTCAGTCCAACCCAGTCTCACGGCATTTCGTGTTCTAGTCACGACATTTAATCTATTGATTCGTGTTCACCAACACGATTTTCCCCTTTTTTTCGTGTCACACAGAACGATTTTAAAAGCAATGTATTTCTATTGGTAGTATGTTTCGTGCCTGTACCACGTATTTTTCTCCGGTCGGGTCTTGGAAGACCGGAAGCTGTGTGGTTCATAAAAACATGTTCTTACTCAATATCAAGCCACGATTATTGTTTTTATTTTTAAATCGTATAATGTCGGACTTTTTTTGACATCCGCAAGGAAAATAAATGGGGCTCAGAGCCTCAGAATACTGAAATCTGTATTTTTTTTAAATCTTTTTTTCCTTCCAATTTGTTATTCTTTTCTAAATAAGACACTGGTATTTACTCAACAATAACACACAATTATCCTTGTTTATATTTATTTGTTTAATTCTATAATCTCAGGCTTTTTTGGCGTCTGTCAGGAACTGAATTTCAAAATAAGATAACCGGAAACGGATACACACCCACTGAACTGATTACCCAAGATCCTCAGCTATGGTTTAAGCTCGGTGATTGGATTGTTTAGCCGCAATGCACGTTGGGATAGGGTGTTTATGCGATATAAAATCCGAAAAACATTAAAAAAAAAAAAATAATAATAATACTTTATTCCGAGTGTACTTGCTTTTCTCTTTGGAAGTCATCACATAACGGCATTGTAATACACGGTTCGGCTGCATTTAATATTACACATCTGCCGTAGTTCTTTATTTATAGAGCCCTGATTAGAAGACCTTTGGACAAACTGGAAGAACTGCCACCGAAACTGAATACGTGACGTGGATCATAAATATACCAGCATATACAACATCTTCAATATTTCTTCACACAATACGTCTCCTTGCAGTATCAACACTAATTCGGCTGACTTTTATATTTGATCCAATTCGTAGATAGGTTATATTTACACCATAACGGTGCACAGCTGATATAAAAGGACTTGTAGTTGTTAAAGATATTACTGATCTTCTTTGAATATGAGAATGTAAATACTGAGTTGAGAGAATAGTCAGGGGTTTTGGGTGATGGGAGACAAATCTATGGATTCAGAATTTCAATAGCTTACCATCACATGACGGATATTCCTTTCTGTAATGTGGAGAAGTAAAACATGTGAAATAGTATAGCAATATCCTGTAAAATTATGTGAAAACATGAATAAAACTACACATCTTCAGATGTTATACATACATAAGTGTCCTACACTAATAATAAAAATGTATTATGGCTTTGTATGCTGTGTGTACCTTGTGTGCACCGCCTAGTGGTTAAAACACGTTATTGAATTATTCTTTTAATAATTATATTTGATGAAAAAAAGATTAAGAGTACATACAAAATAGGGGGAAAGTAGAAGGTCAATGATAGAAATATAGAATATAAAAATCAAGAAGATACTGTAAGTGATCTCTACAATAAAACAGTTTAGTATATTTAAACATGCATTGTTTAACTGATATTGATGAAACTGATTTGCTTCACTATCTCAAATTGTAACGATTGTGTGCATTGCTTGAATTTCACTTAACAGACTGTATGCGGTTTGTCTTGTGTGTCATGTTTTGCATTTTGTCTTTTTGTTTATGTATGTCTGCAAGTTGTTGCTATTGTCGGGACTCCCTTGAAAACGAGATGGTGCATCTCAAGGGGTTTATCCCAATGAATAACATTTCTATATATATTTCAAAGAGCTGTTTGACGCTCGGTGTAACCTTGGCACACTGCCACTCCAATATCCAATCCCAGAGTTTGAAGATTAATCACGGGGTTTGTCAAGCAACGGGACTGTAGTCCCAAACGATAGCTGAGGATTATGGGTAGTGTAGTGTCTTCGGTCATCCTAAACTCCGAAATGTTTTTCTGATTTCATATCGCATTAACACCATATCCCAGCGTGCATTGCGGCTAACACATCCAATCACCGAGCTTAAACCATAGCTGAAGATCTTGGGTAATCAGTTCAGTGAGTGTGTATCGCAATGATGCTCAAAATGTCCCTTATAGGCCTACGTCTGTTTCCGGTTATTTTATTTTGAAATTGAGTTCCTGACGGACGCCAAAAAAGCCCGAGATTATAGAATTAAACAAATTTTTAAAAAAAAGGACAATTGTGTGTTATTGTTAAGTAAATAACATTGTGTTATTTAGAAAAGAACAACAAATTAGAAGGAAACAAATATTTAAAAAAATACAGATTTCAGTATTCTGAGGCTCTAAGCCCATTTCTTTTCCTAACGGATGGCAAAAAAGGTCAGACATTATACGATTTAAAATAAAAACAATAATCGTGGCTTGATATTGAGTAAGAACATGTTTTTATGAACCCCACAGCTTCCGGTCTTCCAAGACCCGACCGGACAAAAAGACGTGGTACGAAACACACTACAAATAGAAATAAATTGCTTTTAAAATCGTTCTGTGTGACACGAAAAAAAAGGGAATAATCGTATTGGTGAACACGAATCAATAGATTAAATGTCGTGACTATGACACAAAATGCCGTGAGACTGGGTTGCTCAGTCTGACAGGAGAGAGTTCTCCCTCCACCTTGTTGTTGAAAAAGCTCCTTTTATCTGTTAGCGTAGCTAGCACCAGATGCTAACCACAACAATCTCCGGTGCGCGCTTTCTCTCGCGCGCACGCACACAAAATGTCTCGTGCCACACAGACAGACAGACGCAGAGCTTGAATGAAACACAGAGACCCAGAAGTAGGCTACTTGTACTGTAGCATATTATTTTCGAATAAATCCTTTTTCAAATTATGAATTTCACACATACAAAAAAAAAGACACATACATCTCTTGGGGGTGCTTAGGGGGTGCTATGGCTATCCTGGGGGGTGCTTCAGCACTATATTGGCTGTGGGAATTTGAAAATGACTTTTTCAATGTGAAATAAGAATTTATTAGACTGCACAGTAAAGGATAACATTTCTGATCGTATTGTAGTTACTTAGCGTAGCATGTATTTAGCAAAATTTGCCGCAAAACAAAGATTTGTAAGAGTTTAAGAAACCATGTGGTCTGAGGTATGTGTGAGGTACACACATTCTACTTTTATAAATACCACTATGTGTGGGAAGTGGAGTTTGTTTGGTTGTTTTGTGATACATCTTCACACACCCCGTGGAGCATTCAGTGAATCACTGATTGGCAAAGCAGGAGACCATTCACGGTAATTAAACCTGCAAAGTTTGTCTCAATCCTCTGATCTTGTTGTGTGGAAATCTGGAGGAGGGATTATGTGTCCCCATTTTGATGGCAATAGATTCTGGTGTTCAGATCATACGCTGTTTGGCCTAGTTTGAGTGATTACAAACCAATCTCAAAATGTGTAATCTTAAATTCCACAAAACTTCAAGGGGACATGCTTTTGTTGCTATCTCAGTCAAGTCATGCATCATTCATGGTGGATCAGATGTTCATAATTAATAATAATTAAAAGATGTTACAACTAAAGCAGATCATTTTTCTTAGTGCTTGAACTGATTTGTTAATGTGAAGCGCCATCTGCTATAAACCAGTCATTTAAATGCACAGTGTACACTATTGGATGAGTGCTGAGGATAGGTGCCAGACTGATGTTACTACTACTAGTAAAGTTATGGTTGCTATGGATACAATGGCAGGTTGGAGTGAGATGGGGGGGGGATCAGATTGTACTGCCACTGAATGCTTATCAGACATCTAGGGAAGAGAGAGTGGAACAGAGGGAGGTAAGAAAAGGGAAGAGGGAGAATAGGCAGAAAATAGCAAAAGGAAGGGCTGATGGAGGGAGAGGGGGGAGGCTCATGAACATTTCTCCTGACTGAAAGAAGTGGGTATAGGTGAGAGAGGAGATAGAAGAAAATGTGTGTGTGAATCTGAGGATGTGTGTAAAACACTAGGGAGCGAGGGAGGACGAGAAATGTAGGAGGAGAGGAGATGTGAAAGCACGAAGCAACTGTGTGAGAGAGATGACACTCTGCATGGCCACAAGAATATGGACGCAGTGGCTCAGTCTGTATAGGGACTTGGTCTTGGAACTGAAGGGTCGCCGGTTCACGTCCCGATCGGACCGAAAAGATGGAGTGAGCTGGTAGCTGGAGAGGTGCCAGTTCACCTCCAAGGCCACATGAACGGAAATGCAAATAACTATGCACTGGAGGACAGGAAGCAAACAAAAGGACAAAGGGGGCCTGGGCCAGCCACACCACGGGCCGTAGGACCCAGAGCTTCCCTCCGCTACCCAGAAACCTAACCAGTCCCTGCGGGAGAAAACAAAGCCACGAAAAACCTATACTAATATCCTCCAGAGTTCACACAAAAAATACAGCATAAATATATATATCCACAAGAGGTGAGAGGAAAGCCACAGTCGTAATCCCTCGGTTTCAGGACGGGAAAAGAGAACTCTTCTCCTCCAGCTTCTCCCGTTTTAAGTCGTCCCCAGCTGAATGCAATTAGGACACCTGTGGGAGGCGGAGCCAGGGGCGGATCAGGTGCACCTGCGCTGCAGAGAGACAGAGAAAAACACAGAGCACGTAACACTTGGCCACTGCATTCTGCCTCTTTTACTTGCAATCAACCTGATCCCAATGCCAAACAATTGTCCCGTTACATTAATATGACAGAATCTGTTTGTATAGATTAGCACTTAGCTAGTTTCAGGTTTTCATTTGAATAAATGTCAATAGAGTGGCGCAGGAATGAGTACTAAACCATAAAATAAGTTAAAATTCTAGCCGTTTTCAAACTGCTATAGCTTCCCTTTAAACCCATTTAGCTAGCATAACACAATTTCAACTTTATTATGAAGTAGTGTAAGAAATTAAAATCAATGTTGATATGGCGTAATTTAAATTGGACACGCCCCCGTCGACGCCGGCCAATAGGAGAAGACCACAGATGACAACAGGAAGAGGAGGCCAAGATTCACTCTCTTCCACTCTACCCCACCAGCCAGGCAACAAGAGAATGGGGAAACCGCCTCCAAGCAGAGTCTCATTTGTATATCATCGCACTATTTTGTTTAATTAAAGGTGGGGTAGGTAAGTTTGAGAAACCGGCTCGAGATACACTTTTTGTTATATTCCATGGAATGCTCTTAACATCCCGATAGCAATAAATATCTGAAGTGCTTTGACAAAAAATCCATAAAAAAATGTCATCTGTGGAAGCCGTAATACTGTAAAAAGCACGACCAATCATCTGAGCCGGCTAAAGTAACTGCATGGCCTACCTGCCTGTCAGCCTTCCATCTGTGCACAAACTTATCTCGTGCCCTCATTGGTCATGTGCGTGTTCGTGTGTGTTGGAGGAGGGGCTCTGTGAGGAAGTGGCAGATTTTTTCCAGTTGTGTATTTTCAAATTCTAGCGATCTCGAGCCGGTTTCTCCAAAATTACCTACCCCCCACCTTAAATGCTGTTAACTTTTATAAGCTTCCTTGGACTCTTTTCAGTTTATCCTGGTCTCGGGGTTTTAAGAAATCCTAACAGTAGACATGGAAAAGTCATCACAGTAAGTCTGACACTGACCGTGTTTATAAAAAAAAGTGAGTAAAAAACAAGACACTTACATTCCCTGCATTGTTTTCACAGCAGATTTGTTTGAAAGAAAGAAGTCAGGAAAAGCCTCAGTGAGCTGTGGGATGAAGAGCTGCACACCTCCATCTTCACAACGAGGTAACATACAACTCTTTTTCAATATCCTCTGACTCACGGGCAATGGGCAGCATACATTCAGATCATGGTTGCTGACAGAAAGAAAATATAATCTTTGCCTGGCTTCTTTTTTAATGATTCAAGTTTGTTTAGCTGCAGAATTAAAGCCCATCTGCTGTCCTTACCACGCTGCCTAAACAACCAGGACTGTATCGCAATATACTTTTTTCATGTAACTGTACAAACAACATGGCTTTTTAGCTGTTGTGTGACAGAGATCTGTTGGCCGGCTTCAGTAGCTTGTGATTGCCAGGCAACCAGGGGAAATGTCATTCTTTCAAAGTGGTACTAATCAATATTTTTACATTAACAATGGGAGAAATGACACATGGCAAGGAACCCACACACAATTATCCCCTGACTTTGCTGTTCCCCTCAGCCCTATGAAGCAGAGGGGAGAAAGTAAAGCAGGGATTTCTCTACCATGTTCTCTTTTTGCTCAATAATCAACTACTTTGATACTTTTTGTGTGTACAATCAAATGACTGCCATGACTGCCTTCGAGGAGACACTGTACGAAAGTACGCTCAATCGTTCCAATTTGAGAGATTCAGTTAGAGGAGATCAAATGATACCCAAAGGAGTTGGATGGTGTTGAGGTCGGGGCTCTGGGCACGCTTGACTTGTTTCCAATTATAATTTTTTAACTCAGACCGTGGACATTTTGTTCTCACCAAAACTCCAAGGTTTGTGGTCAGAAAAAAAAATGTGGTCAAGGGTGTCTGCATACATTTGGCAAATGTGATATACTAACAGACGAACCGACCAACATCCGCATATTTCTCAAACATTTTGCACAGTATTGTGTCAGAGGGAAACGACGTGCCAGAGATGCAGGGGATGAAAGAGTCTTAGCTCCCCATGATGAGACCAAAAGACAGAGACACAGAGAGAGAGAGAGAGAGAAAGTGAGCGAAACTAGAGCAGCAGCGTGCGTCTAACCTCAGGGCAGAGCAGAGTGTGATATTCCCATGGCTACTTTTGTGATAAACACCGAAACCAAACCAGACAGCAGGCTGCTGAACACTCGGCATCAGACCCTCTTTAATCTGACAAAATGCAGCCTGGGTGAGAGCCTGATGGATGGATATGCACACACACACACACACACACACACACACACACACACACACACACACACACACACACACACACCACACACACACACACACACACACACACACACACACACACACACACACACACACACACACACACACACACACACACACACACACACACACACACACACACACACACACACACACACTCAGAACAACAGGCAGGCACATGTACGCACACACAAGCATCTACGGACTACTCTGCGCAGTTACAGATCCAAAATGGGGATAAATATTTGATGAGGAACGCCTCGCGAGTTGAATCTGCAGACAAATCACGTTGCTCACTGTGTCCGCGGTAAAAAAACCTTAACAGTCTTTAACAGAGGATCTAGGTCAGGGGTGCCCACACTTCTTTGGCTGGTGAGCTACTTTTGAAATGACCAGCTCACCGAGGTCTACCAACCAAAAATAAAATCCCAAATTGCAAGGGTTGCTGAATAACACGTTTTATTTATACATGGGATAATAGGGCTGCAACAAACGACTCATTTGATAATCGATTAATCTATCGATTAATGAAACGATTAATCAACTATTCGGACTATTACTGTACGCCTTGCACAATTTCTCAAACGCTCTTATTTAGCCATCAACTTTTAGATTTAGCTTGAGGTTGTTTTAGGCATGTGGAAACTAACAATGAAGACAATAAAGATGAATACTTGATTCAAAAATACATATATTATTAAATTAACAAATTGTTTACAAAATTAACATAGCTTTTTATTTAAATTAAATAAATAATATTTCACATCAAAAGAAACAACAATGTTTTAACAAATGGTATTAAATAATGTGATGACAGAACTGTAAACAGAATAGCTGAAACTTTAACAAACTAAATAACTCAGTTACCTCTAATCATTAACCCATGTTTGTATAATGTAGTTAACTCCGTGTGTTGCTGCAGCATACATAACACCTAACGTGGAAAAGTTACTTGTGGATGGGGCTACAGAGCTGCTAGAAAGACAGTGGAACCCGGTGCATTTCTCCGTCTGAATGTGGAGCACTTTTGCTAAATGTTTAGACACATTGCTCGTGTCACCGCCCTTACATGCTAAACACTCTTGGCAACGAGCATTGTCCACCTCAAGACGGTAACATTTAACCACACCTTGGAGCGCTTCTCTTCGCCATCCCCTCCGTGTGTTGCTGCATGTAGCAGCCGCGTGTGTGTAAACTGCCCTGCCCCCTCGCACACAGACAGGGGAGAGAGAGATCTCGTCTGGATTGGAAAGATCAAAAATACACCGACCATAGACGCATTTGTTTGTCTTTTTGCATGTTAGAAACGAGTTGGCGACACTAAGACTGCGAGATAATGTTTGTGTAGCAATAATACATGACCTTTCTCTTTCTCAACTCGCTACTCGGAGGGAGGTCGCTGTCATATGCCCGGTGAACACTCTGATAATGCCTCTCCACGTTACCTTTCTTTGGCAAAGCGACGCTTGCTTTACAAATAAGGAAAATAACCTTTGAATGAGACATCACAACAAAATATTCTTCCTCCCATTCTGGGTGGAAGTGGTTTGTCTTTAGCTTCTTGCTCGGTCCCGCACTCATTTTGTTGTTTGTCTCTTGTTTTCCTGGTACTTGACTGATTTTGTATCGCTTTGCATTCTGGGTTAACAGACTGGAAAGCGATAGGTCGCTTTTTCTGTCAATCAAGTAAACTCCTGAATTAAGTGGCAGGGAGGCCAAGGGAGGAGGGATCAAAACCTGTTTTGTCTATTTTAACGGAGCTGGGTTTTTTTTTTTTATGAATGACTCGCGATCTACCAGCATTGCCCCCGCGGTCGACGTACTGGGCGCCTCTGATCTAGGTCATATACAGTGTAGCGTTTTCAGGTGGCTTACAGCCGAGGGAGGACCTGGGTTTGGCCTTTCCCACATGGCCTTTGGAAAGGCTCTAAAAACAGTGATAGAGAATTAAAACAATATCAGTCTTTTCCTTCAAATTGTTTTGTTATTGTTGAAACCGCCCCTAACATACTGTATCTTCAAGCCTACAGTCCTAATGGAACATCGTAGATGGGACACTGTAGTACTCTTGTTTTGTGACAATTATTGGTTATTTATTTTAGCAGACAGCAAACATCACTTAAAGAGCTTACGAAATGCTATTAGCACAGTCTGTTAGTGGGCTTGGTATATTATATAGGTTGCATTTGTATTGTGAAATGTGCCATATGATTTTTATTATTGATGTATTTTTAATAAATCACGATTATAACAGCATACAAAAGTTGTTGGTTAGTAACAATCGTTCGTCGCGCCCGAAACATCAACTTCGGCCATTTCCGGCGGTGACGTCATGAGTAGAACACAGCTGAGCTCCGTCCCGTTTGAATGCATTGAAATATTATGACAAAGGATGCACAGCAATAAGACGCCAAGAATAATCGGCAAGCGATATGTTGAATGGGGATGTGGGGCCGTCTCAACATCTGGTTATGGGATGATAAAATGTTGCGTATATGGACAACTCAAGTGCGTCGTACAAGGCGGACTTTTGCTGGACCAGGTAACCCGGGTCGATGAAACCGACGATTTGTGGGCAGCACTTCGAGAGATCGTGTTTCGAACAATCAACAATGCTTGCTAAGGCGAGAGAGTAAAAGCTTTCTCGAAGGTTCGTTTGGCTTTCTTATAACGTTAATGTTAACTTAACCTTAAGTTTGCCATGAGGCTACTTCCCTAGCTGTCTTAGCTAACAACAGTTGGCAGCTAACGTTTTCTGCAGTTTGTGTTTCCACTGAACATGAAGTTAGCTTTACTGTAGCTCACCAAAGGTTAGCATGTTTTTGTACTTTGTGGCAGCTCGCTTACTACAAAGAGGGGTTTTGTGCTTCATTGTTAAATTTTCTCACAAATGTGTGTTAATCTACCTGAAATTGTAGGGACTGTTAGAAATTACAATCAATGTTTTGATAGCATAATGTACCTTAAACATACCGTCAGTTTAAATGCTGTTTTATACTGAAAAACCAGAAGTTCCTGTGCACAACCAGTTAAGCCTTTATTCTGAAAATCCTTCATCTCCGGTTAGCATTTAGCATGAGGCTAATATACCATTTACTATAGAGGTGAATTTAGCAGCGATATGATGGTGCACACCGAAACCTACTGATTTCGACACTACAACTATAGACGTCGAGATATTATTATTGTTGAATATTAAATGAAGGTACAGTTTATTTGAGTACGTTATTGTTTACAGATGTGGGTAGCATGTGACAACATCAGGAACGACCGGAAACCAAACTGCCGTGAAGTATTTCCTGTATTTTTTGGAGTATTGATTACAGCGTTTAGAATGTGTTAAATGAAAAGTCATGAAAGAGTTAAGGAAGAGAAAAGGCGTGTTTAGATATATTGAATGTACAATGTCTGTATCCTCTGATGTGCGTAACAACGGACATTAAAACGGTGGAGAGCCGGCCCGCAGGGAGGAGCCAGCAGAGGATATATAAACAGCGGGACCTGAGGGATTCGGCCTCTTTCTTCACCTGCCAGAGCCAGAGACACAGCTGCTTTTCTGTCGAACAATATTCTGTTTGTAACATAACCGCGCCTTTATTTTTAATTAAAGTACCAATTTGAAACCATCTCAGAGACTCCATTTAGTCTCCTTTTTAAGCTTCTCTCCTGGACGCGAGAATAACCAACACAGATAACAGGACAGTTTTTTTCTACTCAACTATACAGACCATTTTGAGGAGATGCAAAACATACTGTAAATGAGTTGGGTCCGACATATACTTTGAGTGATGTTACTTTGCTGCTAAAAAATGAAACGTTATCAGATGAGGACATCACCAAAGTGTGTGAGTCTGTCAGGGGATTTGATCTGTTCTCTGCATGTCGTACAGGTACACATACATGTACGTATGGAAGTGTACATACTGCTCTGGTATGAATTAAAAATATAATTGTAAAATGTAAGTCTCTCGCTCTTGTCATCGTTCAGGCTTTGCATTTGAACCCCTATCACTGGTTGTGGACTTGAAGGGAACGACTTCCTGGCCTTCCTGACATCCAGGTAAAAGGTGAGATTCTAATCCATTTCAAGGCTAAAAGCAAGTAATTGTTTGAGAGATGCAATGCAGCAAAAGGCCCAGCTGGATGGTTGCTGCTCTGTGTGGAACGTGTTCTATCAGGTAAAGCACTTTGGTACCCAGTTATTTATGGTATTGAGTTTGAATTTAGCCTTTGGAAGGTAATTTCCAACAGTGCATTGTAATGACTGAAAAAACATTTCTTTGTCTCTTAACATTCCTATAATAATTTGTTTTGTTATTGTTGATATTGTTTTGTTCTTTATTTTTGTTTGCAATTGTGTAAGTGCTATATAAATAGTTATACTAATATTATTGTTGTTACTATTATTAATAATGTCTTCTTTGTTTTCTTTATTTATCGCTGCAGAAAGGATCATGCCAGCCCACATCAAACACCTGATCAAGAACTTGTGAATCTTCAGGCAGAAAAGACAAACACCTGTTCAAAGTTCCAGTTCCCTGTACATGGAACCATGCCTGTCCTCTGTTCCACATGTCTTCAGTCAGTTCTGGACCCTATGACTCGGAAACAAGTTCTACCAAGGCTCATTGGAAGTAAGCAGTGTTAGGAGAGGAGAGGAGCTATCTTTGTATTTGGGTTGCAAGTCGACAAAGGTGATCAAGTGCTGATGATCCGATTCATTTGATATTGATTGTCTGCCAATACCGAATCCTGATCCGATTCTTATATTTCCCAGGTAATACAGCTGCACCGTGTACACTCGCTCTATTTGTTTTTGCCATTGTAATTCACCATAAGCAATTGTTGACTGTAACGTCTATGCCAACCAACTGTCATTTGTAATGTATTATACTTTAACGATCAAGTTCTGGCAACCACAGCAGCCCAAATGTTAACGTAAATGTCAAGTTTTGTTTTTACAGTGTACTTATATCTGTACATTTATTTTCAGTTAGCTTGAAGAAGTGGCTTCAACAGACAGAAGTGCAGGCCAGATTGGGAAAGGCTGGACGACACAGCGGGAAACATTATGGGCATGAACAAGGAAAAACAAAAAACACTTTCTTTGTTGCCTTTTTCTTATCATATATAGTGTTACGGTTTTGTTACCATTTTAAATATTGAATTCTATTCATTACTTTTATTTTAAATCAAATGCACCGCTTTTAGATAATATATTTATTTTTGATGTATAGGTTGTGTCACAAACGAGCTGAGGACCAAAATGCAGAACACGGGAAACCAGAGATAGTCGGTAACCAGCTTTATTAGAGTCAATAGGCTGGTAGAAGACAACACGGCAGATAGTAGGCAAAGGGCTGGTCGGGGACAGGCGAGGGTTCCAGGAGACAGCAGGACGGGAGTCGCAGGTACAGAACGGGTCAGGGAGCAGGCGAGGCAGGCTGGTCAGGGACAGGCAGGGTCGAAACCGGGAGAGCAATCTGAAGGGTAATGCGGGAAAGACTGGCATGCTGCAAAGTACGATCTGGCACTGAGGTGAAGGTGAAGTGGGCCTAAATACTAATGGAGCTGATGGGTGTAACAGAGTGAGAGAGAGAGAGAGGGTGTGACTACCAGGTGACTAAGGAATGTTAATGCATAATAAAAAAAATGTATGTTTAGGAAAAACAGATAATAAACCATCAAAAAAGTGATTTGCCCAGCTCGGCATCAAATTAATATTTTCCAATGAAGAATTACCCCTGTTACTCTAATTAAAGTAACAGGGTTGAAAATCAATGCTAATTTGAGCTTTAACCTCAGGAATTATTGCTAGATGTAGCATGTAATGCTACTTTCAAGGCAAGGACAAATTTGGATATCTAATGCAAGAAAGATAACTTTTAAATGAATATGCTTTATTCTGATAATATCAGTAACAGGGTTGTAGTTTTGGTCTACCCATGGCACTAGCACATGGCTTGCTGATGTCACTTCCACTGTGTCATCTGATTTACAGTTTTTTCACTTCCTGTGCCAATCTAAAAAGGTTTGGGTAACAGGGTTGAACGCATGTTGAGGGACACACCTTCTGTGCAAAATTACTGTTATCTAAAATATGTTTATGATTTAACAAATTGATTTTTACCATTACAAGAGACATATATCAATAGAATAATACCAAAAAAGTAAATAAAATCCCTATTTTAAATGTTATATTTGACATGCAAGTTGGTCACCAAGAAGCGGGGACAAGAGGAAAATGCCATTTTAGGGGATGTTCGAGAGCTATTTGATCATTTAAATAATATTTTGAAATCACTTTCTACAACTTTATATACATTTTGTCTCAATACAAGTATGTTTAACACAACAAGTGCATGTTTTAGCATTTTGGGCATGGATTATTAGATTTTTTTTATATGGGGGACATGAAATGTCCTCCATTTCTGGAATGACCCTATATATACGGTCTATGGTTGTTACGCATATCAGAGGATACAGACATTGTACATTCAATATCTAAACACGCCTTTTCTCCTCCTTAACTCTTTCATGACTTTTCATTTAACACATTCTAAACGCTGTAATCAATACTCCAAAAAATACAGGAAATACTTCACGGCAGTTTGGTTTCCGGTCGTTCCTGATGTTGTCACATGCTACCCACATCTGTAAACAATAACGTATTCAAATAAACTGTACCTTCATTTAATATTCAACAATTATAATATCTCGACGTCTATAGTTGTAGTGTTGAAATCAGTAGGTTTCGGTGTGCAACACTCCGTGTCATATTGCTACTAAATTCACCTCTATAGTAAATGGTATATTAGCCACATGCTAAATGCTAACCGGAGATGAAGGATTTTCAGAATAAAGGCTTAACAACTGGTTGTGCACAAGAACTTCTGGGTTTTCAGTATAAAACAGCATTTAAACTGACGGTATGTTTAAGGTACTTTATGCCATTAAAAACATTGATTTTAATTTCTAACAGTTCCTCCTAACACACCTAAAAGGTGTGTATAATACTGAAATCAATGAGTTCTTCATCTGAACTTTGCATAGTACATAACTCATATCAAAAACATACAATCAAAATGGAATGTTTCAAATAGCCTCAACTTTACAAAAAGACTTTGACTGTGTTCAAACATAAAAGTTTTCCCTTGTGCATAACTTCTAGTGTTAACATTAAATATCATTCTTCAAAATAGCAGCAATGGCTTGGTATTCGAACATTTCTTCCTCCCTCCTTTCACAGAAACCGTTCTCATACCACGCTCAGTGTTAAGGCACTTGTTTTTACAAAGTGAAAAGAAACAAACCATTTTAAAATAGCAATGATTTATAAAACATGAGATCCACCATATTAGAATAGTATAAAGTAAATTGAAATGGATTCACTCCATTTTAGCATTTTAGTTTGCTGACTTCTTCACATGATTTCATCATTTGAAGTATCACATTAGAAATGGACATTCATTGAACAATCTCATCAACATCTGTATATGGGGGTGGACCATCCTGTTCCACGAGCATTGGAAACTGTCTCCTCATGAGAAATGTACCCTCCCTCCTTTCATACCATTTAAGGTATGAAAACAATATGTTGTCGTGATCAATCGGTACGTTAGGACATGGAATGCAACATCTATGTCTCCCCTGGGCACCCCTATGCTATCCTTGTACCCTGGAGCCTAAACTTCCCCTGGGACTGGTCTCTTAGCCCTACAGGCTTTGGGGTGTTTCGCCATGTTGATTAACTGCATAAAAACATCACTGGCTGTGCTGGTGCACAGGTCCCAGTCCAATCCTGTGGCAAGACTGAGTACAAGGTTTTAGTTCCATGATACCACTAAACACCTACTCTGGGATACGGCATTCTAGACTGTCATTTCTGGGAGAAGATTTTGGTCAGTTACAACAGTTGTAGAATTTCATCACTTAAAAGTTCCTACTTCAGTAGCTTTGGGTGGTCTGTTCTAATGCAGTGATAAAGTCCCTGAAATGGTGTGAAAACCGTTGGAATATCACTAACGCATTACACTAATTTATTTTCAATTCTGGTCTAATTAAATAACTATGCTAACCCCTTTAACAGTGTGTAGACACTTGGGTGCCCGAGCATGTGATAATTACTCCCTCCTTTAACAAGGACTTTAAAAACAGAAGTCATTTCATTAATGGTTTGTAGTTCAATTCAGGAATGTTGACTTATGGCAGATATGTTTCTCCTTTTTAAATAACATCTCTAAATGCATTAGGAGGTGGTGGCACTTGTCTTTAAAAACTCATACTCTGGTGCCGTGTGCTCCCTCTGAAGCTGCAAGTAAGATTTAAAACATCTGCAGGGTGGGTTGAGCGACCCCTTCTCCCTGAACGATATTTGTTGTCAAAAATATGCACCATTTAAAATGAGTGATCCAAGGCCCCGCATGTATTACTCCCAATTATACTAGTTTTTCAGAATTTAAATTTGCATTCGCTCTTTGCCTAGTTTTTTTTTAAAACTCTACATCTTGGACGACAAACAAATGTTGTTTCCACCTTAACAGTTCTCCTATGGTAATAACCATGCTACAATGGTGAAATCAATACTCTAGATTGGAATACTTTCTTTGGCTTGGTTCTAGCTCTACCTTTAACATTTTCCATTCAAATAAAGATTTGTCTGCTATCTATACTCGATGCGTGACGACACTACCTATTGACGCAGCAACCACTGCAAGTTATATTCTTGTTTAATTAGACTTCTCGGTTTCATTTATTCTAGTCTGTATAATTGTTCTGTAGTTATTGTAGCTAAAACGGCGCTTTTGAGAGATTTTAAATCTCAGATCTGCTCAAAGAGAACCTGTAACACAGGTCTCAGTGGGGCACTCAACCCTGCATTACAATATAGGCAGGGCCACTCTGCTGTCGCCCATCAGCTGTAGAGAGTTAACTAATTAGAGGAGCGTGGCCCCACAGCTGTCAGAACTCAGCAATCAGGTGTCCATTTTAGGTAGCTCTTTCCTGGAGCGTCAGCTTCAGCGTCAGACAGCCGAACACATTGGAGTCCTGCGGGAGTCACGAGGGTGGCAAAGAGAAGGCAAATCCTCCTCTGACTGAGCTAATTACCTCTGGTGTTTTCTTTTCCTTTCTTTAGTTTTCTAGCCCCTCATGCTATAATCATGTGTATTTTCTCCATTCCTGTTCACGTGTCTTCTCGCAATCATCGCTGGCCCCGTGTATCTCCTAATCGCTAAAACCGCCCTGCTCTCGTCTATCCCACATGCTCCACTGACATCCAACATCTAGTTTCAGGTGGCCTGTGGAACTGCCAGTCAGCTGTTCCTAAGGCTGACTTCATCTCTGGCTACGCTTCCCTGCAGTCTCTGGATTTCCTTGCTCTCACTGAGACCTGGATTCCTCCATCCAACACATCCACCCCAGCAGCTCTCTCCACAGCATATTCCTTCTCCCATACACCCAGACCCACTGGCAGAGGAGGTGGCACTGGTCTCCTGCTCTCTCCCAAATGGAGCTTTTCCCTCTTCAAGCTACCTAACTTCACTCCTTCCACCTTTGAATTCCATGCCGTCACAGTAACCCATCCTATACAATTAACCACTGTTGTTCTCTACCGTCCACCAGGCGCCTTGGGAGACTTCTTGGAGGAATTAGATAATCTCCTCTCACATATCCCTGAAACTGGCCCTCCCGCTGTACTTCTCGGAGACTTCAACCTCCAGTTAGGGAAGATAGACGAACTAACATCTCTGTTAACCGCCTTTGCTTTCTCACTGTCTCCATCCCCAACAACTCATAAAGCTGGCAATGTCCTTGATCTCATATTCTCAAGGAACTGCACTACTTCAAACCTCTCTGTAAACCCGCTCCACACATCCGATCACTTCTTCATTTCATTCTCTCTACCCCTTTCCAAACATAACAAACTAATCGCTTCTCATCCTGCACCTGTCCGCCATAACCTTCGTTCCCTCTCCCCCTCTGCCTTTGTGTCATCGGTTCTCTCAGCCCTCCCTTCCTCTGACTCATTCCAACTCCTGCCTCCAAACTCTGCTGCAGAAACTCTCCTCTGTACTCTCTCATCCTCTCTGGACTCTCTCTGTCCTCTCACATCTCGGCAGGCTTGTCAGTCCCCTCCTGCTCCCTGGCTAAATGACGCACTGCGTGCTAATAGAACCGTCCTTAGGGCAGCAGAGCGGAAACGGTGGAAATCACCGTGACGACCTCCTAACCTATCAGGCTCTCCTCTTTCTCTGCTTCGATCTCTCAGGCAAAAAGCACTTTCTTTCAAGATAAGATCCAATCTTCCTATTCCAATCCCAAAAAACTATTTTCCATCTTCTCCACCCTCTTGGACCCCCCCAAAGCCCCTCCCCCTCCTCACTTCTGTCAAGCGACTTTGTTAACCACTTTGAAAAAAAGGTTGATGATATTCGCTCTTCTTTTTATGACTCACCTTTACTCACCGCTGGGTCACCAGACCCTCCTTCCACCCACACACTAACCTCCTTTTCCCCTCTCTCTCCAAGTGAGGTTCTTACCCTCATTACCTCTGCCCGCCCTACCACCTGTCCTCTGGGCCCTATCCCTTCAAACCTCCTTCAGACTCCTGATATTCTACCGTTTCTCACCCATTTCATCAACACTTCTCTAACTTCTGGTCACTTTCCAAATAGTCTTAAGGAGGCAAGAGTAAACCCTCTCCTAAAGAAACGCACTCTCAACCCGTCTGATGTTATAAACTACAGGCCTGTCTCTCTCCTCCCGTTCCAGTCTAAAACACTTGAACGCGCTGTCTTTAAACAACTCTCCTGTTATCTCCATCAGAACAACCTTCTGGATCCGCACCAGTCTGGTTTTACGGCAGGTCACTCCACAGAAACTGCTCTCATTGCTGTCACTGAGGAACTGCACACTGCCAAAGCAGCATCCCTCTCCACTGTCATCATCCTGTTGGACCTGTCTGCTGCATTCGACACGGTGAATCATCAGATCCTCCTTCGCACTCTCCAAGAACTTGGAGTTTCAGGTGCTGCACTTTCCCTCCTCACCTCATACCTCAAAGACCGCACCTACAGGGTAACTTGGAGAGGGTCCGAGTACGACCCTTGTCAATTAACTACAGGGGTCCCTCAGGGCTCTGTTCTTGGTCCCCTCCTCTTCTCCCTGTACACAAACTTGCTCGGATCAGTCATTAGCCCGCATGGTTTTTCATACCACTGCTACGCTGACGACACCCAATTAATTCTGTCCTTTCCCCACTCAGAGACCCAGGTCGTCGCACGCATCTCTGCTTGTCTAGCTGACATCTCTCAGTGGATGTCTGCTCATCACCTCAAGCTCAACCTTGACAAGACTGAACTGCTTTTCCTTCCGGAAAACAACCTGTCCTTCACTGCAAACATCGCTGCTACAACCCGTTGCTGCAGATACACGCTTTACAACATCAGGAAGAAACGTCCCCAGCTGACCCAGAAAGCCACGCAGGTTCTGGTCCAGGCTCTCGTCACCTCACGCCTAGACCACTGCAACTCCCTCCTGGCTGGTCTACCCGCATGTGCCATCCAACCTCTGCAGCTCATCCAGAATGCAGCGGCTCGTCTGGTCTTCAACCTTCCTAACTGCTAGAATCCACTTCATGACAATGGTACTTGCGTACCATGCTGCGAATGGATCAGGCCCTTCCTACATCCAGGACATGGTTAAACTGTAGACCCCAGCGTGTGCACTACGCTCTGCATCAGCCAAACGACTCACTGCACCCTCGCTGCAAGGGGAACCCAAGTTCCCATCAGCAAAAACACGTGGGTTTGAAATCCTGGCTCCAAAATGGTGGAATGAGCTCCCCATTGACATCAGGACAGCAGATAGCTTACACACCTTCCGGCACAGACTGAAAACTCATCTCTTTCGACTCCACTTCGAGCGATATAATTACTAACAATGAACTGCTAACAGAGCACTTATATACTAATAAAGGACTGGCTTATCTATAGCCAGTTGAGTAGCACTTAAAATGTTTGGCTCTATGAAACCTGATGTACTTATATGATTCTGTTTTCTTCAAGGTTGTGTCTTCCTGGTCGATTGTACTTATTGTAAGTCGCTTTGGATAAAAGCGTCAGCCAAATGTAATGTAATGTAACAAATTAAATCTTCCCCAAATTCTCACATGAATAAGAATCTCTAAAAGAATAATTTGTTTATATGATGAAAAGATTGAATGATATGTTCTACCCTCAGTGTGTTTTTAGAATTATTTTCTAATAAGTGTGTTTATGTGTTTTCCTTCTCTCCCCCTCTGTTAAGCCACGACCCCCTCACGTTCTGCTGGCCCATGCCAACTCCTCTGGTTCTGTCCTGCCTTCTCCTCAGTCCATCCGCTCTTCAATCCTTCCGCTGTAACTCTTTTCAGTGCTTTGCATTTCATCTCCTCCTTTTCAGTCTCTACGCTGTTTTATGGAGGGCGTATTCCGCTCTCATGTCCCACACTCTGCTCTTGTGCCAAATCTCGTGGCTCAGTTTGGAACTTCATGTCCTGTCTGAGGGACCGATGAGAGTTTGCCTCTTTGTCAGCATGCTGGTTTGGTTCTGGATGCCTCAGGTGGAGATGGTTCTGGATGCCTCAGGTCGTTGTTGGTTCAGCTCGGGTTCTCTGTCTGTTCGATGGAGGAGGAGGAGTCTCCTGTGGTGTCATTTGTCTGCTTGGAAGATGGGGTCGTAGCGTTCTGACAGGCAGAGAGAGAGAGAGGGAGAGATCTCGGGACGCATTACCTATAGTTAATTCTAACACACTGAGGTAAAATAAATCCAATCCTTTCCACTCTATTTTCCTAATCTTACTATCTGTTTTAGATGTTAAATGTCATCTAAACCCAATTAATGTCTACTAATGGTTGTGCCATATCCCTAAACATTGCTTTCACCCACTGTAACATGACTACTCCAAATAACTTTCAGGAAACCATTTTCTTCTATCATTTGAAATACCTACATGTTTCAAGCACCACATATTTCACACACTATAAAAGAACATCCCCATATTTTCTCCATCACTTTAAATCTCACTGTTATTTAGAACATAAGTAACTTTTGTGACTGGACATATCTGCAATGTCGCCAAAATCTGCTGGGGAATTTTGTTCATAGAGTTTGTACGTACAAAGCTGTACTTGTGGGTTAGTAGCCTGTTTCTACTGTAATCATTTTCAATAATTGTGCTCAGGTCACCGGTCGGTTGTCCATAAACTTAACAGGGGGTGTTTCTGGTACAGACTAAAACATGGATCCAGTGTATTTGGAGATTCCCCTAATCTGTAAATCCCCATCACTGATTATCCCGATCACTTAAACCCATCTCATCATTTGATACAAGAACTGCATATATGGGGAAAACCCAACCCCAGAAGGGGGGTTTGGGGGGATTCTCCCCCATTCTGGTACACTCTGAGAAGAAAATTAATAAATCTATTACTACGCGACATATTAATAATATTTTATGCCATTGTTTGTTTTTCACTTTGTTCTGACAGCTTGCTGCTCCTCACAAAGAGAAGAGCAAAGAGGAGATAGTCTGTGTGAATTACTTTAAATTGTGGGTAAGGGTAGATAGCCCCCATTGTTCTGTGACCTGTCAGTCATCAAACCGGGGGTCATATTTCATTATGTGTTCATTTTTATCTGAAGTTGTACCCATGGATGTATAAAGAATACCGCTCTACCGCAAAGTTCCGTGGGGACTTCCGGCAACAATCTTGATTCTGATCAAAGGCCAGAAGACTCGGAAAAACAACAGCAAAGATGTTTTATTTAGAAGATGATCACTACGTGACAGAAGTTTTCAAAACCGTTCATGGTCTCCGGTATTTCCAGTCCAACGCCTACTGCATGCACAGCGTTAGAAAATCGGGCCTTCAAAATAAAAGTTTGACTTTTTTCCCCCAAAAATAAATAAATACAATTTTTTTTTATTTTTTCGAATTTTTTTTCTTCACTCACACATCTGCGACCCACTTCAAACGGGTCCGCGACCCACTTTTGGGTCGCGACCCACCAGTTGAGAATCACTGCTCTAAATAGTCCGCTAATGATCTCCAATGATCTCCAATGGCTCTTAAACCAATAACCATAAATAAACCTGAGTAAATTTGAATTGTCAACTATTACAACTGTGGATAAACCATGGATGTATAAAGATAAGGGCTAAACAGTAATGCTCCTCCTGTATTCTAATCAGCGCTGTCAGCCAGGCGTTAGAAGTAGAGCCCAATCTGCCAGAAATTATCACACTCCTGTAACCAATCATGCTTCAGACTGAGGTTAGGACCGCCCACTTCATTAGCATATGGACACAGAAATACATAAATAAATAAATGTAAGTGACCGTAAATGTAGAAATATATTGTTTTATTTTCGACTTTTATTTATTTATACATTCATGTATTTATTTCCATATTTATTTATGCATTTATTCTTTTATTTATTTATTTGTGTATATATTTCCACATTTATTTATTTCTGTATTTATTTCCTCATTTATTTATTCCTGTATTTATTTCCGTATTTATTTATTCCTGTATTTCTTCATACATTTATTTACACATTTATTTATTTATACTTATGTCATGTTCTGTCCTCCATACTTTAAGCTTCAAGTTCTGCAGACATGCTAACCCTAACCTGAACGTTTTATTCTGGGAGGGTAGATATACCGTGGAAGAAAGTCTCCCAGCATGCACCCAGGATATCAGAGGTCTGTACTACGAAGCTGGTTCAACCTAACCTGGATATGTTTGAATTAGCTGGTTGGCCTAATCCAAAACATATGCGCTCTCGTTAAACTGTACTACGACGCGGGTTTTCAAGTGGATCGCTCAAGCCAGCCGTGTCCTATCTAGTGAGGTGCGCGTTCACATGAAAGGGGTGGTATTTGGAGCATTCGACCAATCACAAACATGGACAAGCGTACTGACAGCGCAGCGCGTCATACTTCCTGAATGAAAAGTCAACTATAATATTAGACATATGAAGAAGTTAAACTTTAAACATCCATGACTTAAACACTTTATCCAGGATCAAAGCCACAGTTGCACCTGCAAGGTGAATACAGCTGGTAAAAGAACAAGTGTTTGAATGTGTACATTAACAGGTTTATGATATCACTGCTGCCCCGTCTAAGACACGATCTGACTTTCATTACATTTGACTCGAGTGTTTCGTCAACTTAATGTGTTGCTTAAAATAATACTTCTGTATACAGTATGTGACACTGTGAGTGTTGCACGGCCAGATACGGCTCGGCTGACTCAGATAAGGAAATATATTATGATGTGATATGCGCAGACTGTACTGTTACTTTGATCCGGTTACTTATTGTGACGACCCCTCCACACCACGTGGGGTGCCGTGTGTGTGTGTGCGTGTCGTTTGTTCAGGTTGTTTCAGGTGCTGATGAGCCGCACCCGTGGGCGGATGCCTATCTGATGAGCTACACCTGGTGAAGCGTGATAAAGGGGGAGCCCAGCCGGTTGCGTCACTCTCACTCCTCTGGGCACTTTCTCTGCGCCAGTTTCGGGGACCTGATGCTGGTGTCTATTTAGTTGTTGTGTTTAAACAATAAACTATATTATTCGTACCTCTCGTTTCGCCTCCCTGCTTTATGTTACAGCCCACGAGCAGGGTTGTAACATATGGGGACTCGTGGTTGAACCTGGTCGTTTCGGAGGTACCTTTGGAAAATGGAGCTGTTGTGAACAGAGAGGAACTTAACCCACAGCAGTAGCGTGTTACGAGCAGTGGGCCGTGATGGGGCGCACAGCTGGTTGTTGGGAGTAGTCTTGACGAGGTTAAGTGTTTCATTGTGAACGACAGTAAGGGTGGCACATGGATTATTTTATTCACGGCAGTCACATACCATTGGTATTGTCCCTGTTAGGTCTTGTACGGTCACCCTTGGAGGTCGTAGGGGGGGGGGGGGGGGGGGTTGTAGTGTGGTGTGAAAGTGGTTAGAGCTATTAGCTCGGGAGCACGCTGCGGGTGGAGTTGCCGGTTTTTTCGGTCGCTTTGCCGAGCTTACGGTATTTAGTGCGTAAGTACCCGCCATAACTAGCACCTGAAGACTAGCGGGGAGTTTAGCTAGTTTCTGTAGGCAGTTAGAGGGACGGGCCACGGTAGCGTATAGGCTGTGTAGTAGCGTGAGCGTGCACTCAGTGTTGTCATGATGGAGAGTGTGGAGGAGTTTGTGAGAGCGCCTACAGAGGAGCTACTGGAGGGCTTCTCACGTGAGCAGCTAGTGTGTGTGGCTGAACATTTCCGCTTGGATATTGGGGATAAGAGGATGAAAGAAAACATAAGAGGGATTGTTAGAGCAAATTTGTTTGAGTTAGGTGTTTTCAAAGGGGGAAAACATACTGTTAATCCTAGCAGAGACACTGGCAGTACGTCTGGCTACAGTGATACAGGCCTGACTTTTGAACAGAGAAAGGAGTTGTTGTTACAAACAGAAATGGAGAAGCTGGCAGTGGAAAAAATAAGGGGGGAGGAAGAAATGAAAAGGCTTGAGTTAGAGGAGCGGAGGTTGGGTTTTCCTGCTGGTGGTGCAGGCCAGGCCTCTAATTTCCCTGGTAGAGCTACTCCATTTGACGTTGGCAGTAATTTGCGGGTAGTGCCTCAGTTTAGTGAACGAGACCCAGATAGTTTTTTTCCCTGTTCGAACGTGTAGCTGAGACCAGAGAGTGGTCTGACGCTGAGGGGACCTTATTGTTACAGTGTGTGTTAACGGGTAAAGCCCAGGAAGCCTACTCTGCTCTGACGGTGGCAGAGAGCAAGGTTTATCTGACTGTTAAGACTGCTGTGTTAAAGGCATACGAGTTAGTCCCTGAGGCATATCGACAGAAGTTCAGGTCCTGGGAGAAGTCTTCCGGACAGACCCATGTTGAGTTTGCCAGGGATCTGGTTACTTTTTTCGGTAGGTGGTGTAACTCTTTGAAAGTGGATACGTATGTCGCATTATGTGAGTTGATGGTGTTGGAGCAATTTAAAAATTCTGTGCCCAGCCACATTGCGGTTTACATCAGCGAGCGTAAGGTGAAAACTGCTGCAGAGGCTGCTGCTCTGGCAGATGATTATGTGCTAACGCACAGGGGCGGTCGGGACTTCAGGTTCCAGGATGAAGGGGGTATGTATCGTGCAGGAGGTAGATGGGATGAGAAAAATAGGTGGACCTGGGGTAGACCTGAACGTATGATGCGAGGTCAGCCACAGGGTGATTGAGATATACAGTGGGGCAAAAAAGTATTTAGTCAGCCACCAATTGTGCAAGTTCTCCCACTTAAAAAGATGAGAGAGGCCTGTAATTTTCATCCTAGGTATACCTCAACTATGAGAGACAAAATGAGAAAAAAAATGCAGAAAATCACATGGTCTGATTTTTAAAGAATTTATTTGCAAATTATGGTGGAAAATAAGTATTTGGTCAATAACAAAAGTTCATCTCAATACTTTGTTATATACCCTTTGTTGGCAATGACAGAGGTCAAACGTTTTCTGTAAGTCTTCACAAGGTTTTCACACACTGTTGCTGGTATTTTGGCCCATTCCTCCATGCAGATCTCCTCTAGAGCAGTGATGTTTTGGGGCTGTCGCTGGGCAACACGGACTTTCAACTCCCTCCAAAGATTTTCTATGGGGTTGAGATCTGGAGACTGGCTAGGCCACTCCAGGACCTTGAAATGCTTCTTACGAAGCCACTCCTTCGTTGCCCGGGCGGTGTGTTTGGGATCATTGTCATGCTGAAAGACCCAGCCGCGTTTCATCTTCAATGCCCTTGCTGATGGAAGGAGGTTGTCACTCAAAATCTCACGATACATGGCCCCATTCATTCTTTCCTTTACACGGATCAGTCGTCCTGGTCCCTTTGCAGAAAAACAGCCCCAAAGAATGATGTCTCCACCCCCATGTTTCACAGTAGATATGGTGTTCTTTGGATGCAACTCAGCATTCTTTCTCCTCCAAACACGTCTAGTTGAGTTTTTACCAAAAAGTTCTATTTTGGTTTCATCTGACCATATGACATTCTCCCAATCCTCTTCTGGATCATCTAAATGCTTTCTAGCAAACTTCAGACGGGCCTGGACATGTACTGGCTTAAGCAGGTGGACACGTCTGGCACTGCAGGATGTGAGTCCCTGGCGGCGTAGTGTGTTACTGATGGTAGCCTTTGTTACTTTGGTCCCAGCTCTCTGCAGGTCATTGACTAGATCTCCCCGTGTGGTTCTGGGATTTTTGCTCACCGTTCTTGTGATCATTTTGACCCCACGGGGTGAGATCTTGCGTGGAGCGAGGGAGATTATCAGTGGTCTTGTATGTCTTCCATTTTCTAATAATTGCTCCCACAGTTGATTTCTTCACACCAAGCTGCTTACCTATTGCAGATTCAGTCTTCCCAGCCTGGTGCAGGTCTACAATTTTGTTTCTGGTGTCCTTTGACAGCTCTTTGATCTTGGCCATAGTGGAGTTTGGAGTGTGACTGTTTGAGGTTGTGGACAGGTGTCTTTTATACTGATAACGAGTTCAAACAGGTGCCATTAATACAGTTAACAAGTGGAGGACAGAGGAGGCTCTTAAAGAAGAAGTTACAGGTCTGTGAGAGCCAGAAATCTTGTTTGTTTGTAGGTGACCAAATACTTATTTTACCGAGGAATTTACCAATTAATTCATTAAAAATCCTACAATGTGATGTCCTGGATTATTTCCCCCCATTCTGTCTCTCATAGTTGAAGTGTACCTAGGATGAAAATTACAGGCCTCTCTCATCTTTTTAAGTGGGAGAACTTGCACAATTGGTGGCTGATTAAATACTTTTTTGCCCCACTGTATAACAGCTGGACCAGAGGGGTTCGGCCTCTCTCTTCCCTTTGCTCATGAGAGCCAGAACACAGCTGTTTTTCTGACTGAACAATATCCTGCTTGTAACATTACCGCACCTATTTTTTGATTAAAGTACAATTTGAAAGACTCCATTTAGTCTCCTTTTTTTAAGCTTCTCTCCTGGACGCGAGAATAACGAACATAGTTAACACTACTTGTTGCTATCATATTGTGTCATAAGCCTTTTTCTACAAGCATATTTTACCGGTGTATTTTTCGTTATGATTTTACTTGTGATGGCCACATGTAGCCCATGTATTGATTCCATCCGATAGCTGCAATAATACAAAACAACAGGAAAACGTCTGCCTCTTCACAATGGTCAATAACAGTGAACGGATGGTTATTAAAGTAAGGTAAAATAAACAGAATCACACTAAGCCTGGTTAGTGTTGCCTGACTTTATATAAATGTTTTTTATCAGTGTGTGGTCGCGTTCTAGTCTAAAGCGCTCAGTGCTACTGCTTGTTACAACTTGTATTCGCCATACTCGCCATGAACTGTTATTGCTGCCGAGTGGGGCCAGAGAATAGACCAGACTCCAGCAAAGGTAAATTGTGTCTAGAGTGCGCCATCTAGTGGGATCAACTGAAATGCCGGGTATTGCAGGAAAAAGACAAAATGAATGCGATCTTTACTATAATTTGGACAATTTTGTACCAATATTCGGCGGGCCGGATTCAAAAGCCCAACGGGCCGTATATGACCCGTGGGCCTTAGTTTGCCCATGCCTGGTCTAAAGTTAGCTTTTTACTTCTAGCAATTGCATTTGTGATTTTATTATTCTAAAAACGATGTTAATATATGGAGATTATCCTGCTGAACAAAATAATTAAGTATCACTTCAAGTCGAGGCAGCCCTAACGATGCTAATTTAGGAGTTGGCCTACAAAAAGACGTCACCACTGCACCATTCTATTGGTGTGTGTGTAGGTTCGATGAGCAAAGATGGTATCTGTAATGACCCTCTACTTTCAGAAACTAATAGATTGAACTGAAATCTGTGACGTGCTGGGTTGTTAAAAACAATAAGACAATGTCCAGTGATTTAGCATTATCACTTTCATCTGGACTAAAACATTACTTTTTCTGTTGTAATCTACAATTCAAATTGTGTCGTAAAATGACAATGAACAAACCTTGTAACCATAAAGCTTGGAAACTTGTGAAAGATTTAATAAAAAATGTATTTGTTGCACTACAGGCTGCAATATATGGGTTGTTACTTACCAGTGTGATCTGTATTATATGGAGCCCTGGAGGGTTCATAGAGAGAAAAATAAATAAAACGAGGCCACCCTTTATTAACTTGTGCTCATGAGATGTAATTTGTGGCCTCAATTTAAATAAAACGAGGCCACGCTTTATACTGCACGATATACTTTCTCGTTCGCACAAGATACTTTCTTATGGTAATAGGTAAAACACATCGAACTGCCCGATTATTACGCCATATTATTAGTTTTATGAAGAATATGTCCGGTCGCCAGGGCGTATGTGTGTGTTTGTGTGTGTGTGTGTGTGGGCATTTGTTATGATAGTGTCGTTCCGGTGGACTCCGGCAGGACTATAGCACTACATCTACACTACAACACATTTCTTTCACTTGGGAATACACATATAACTATGGAGAACCAGATTTGTGTAAATTACTCTTCGTGGTAATTTGAAAACAAATGCCGGTGGTGTCTGACACACACAAACACACAAACACAGAGCGGAGCTGAGCACAAACACACACACATCATGCGCCCTGGTGACCGGACATCTCCTTCATAAAACAAGTAATAGGGGGAATACTCTGGTAGTTCGATGTGTGTAGAGGTGTGTGTGTGGTTAAACGTAGCAGCCTCGATTTATATTCAGCTCAAACAGTAAAAGGCACAGCTCTTTGCAGCTGGTGCTGCTCTTCTCAGATTATGCTGAGTTACACATTACTGCCTCCAGTGCCCTGTAAAACGAAGCCAATTCAACAGACCCTGGATATGTTTGAGTTACCCGGCTTAACTAACCCTAACAAACGCGATCTCGCTAAGCGGTCCTACGGAGCTAGTCATCAACTCAGTGGCCCCGTCTCAGGTTGGTTAAATGAAATCCTTGCTTCCCTCACTTGCGTCGTTTCCCTGCGTCTAGTCCCTCCCACCAGGGAAGCACGGAGGGACGCAAGGACCACGAGAAGCAGGTAAATTAGTTTTAAGAGCAATGGGACGTCCTTTCCTCCGGAGAGTCACGTGAAGCGACGTCCGTTTGTGATGACGCCGCACAGCTGTTCGTCTGACTGCAGCTCTGTCCCCGTTATTTTCACAAACACCCACGCCACACATTTACTGACACAAACATTTGTATCATCTGTTGTAGACCCCAATAAATAAAATAAGAACTAATTCTCAAAAAAGATAAATGCCATTCTTAAAATGTATAAACGAACAATAGTTTGATTAATATTGATTAATAGTGAGTGCACGATAGAAATAAATAAAAATAAAATAATTGAGAGAAGAAAAAGAGATATGTTATCTATCAAAACCCAGTTAGATTAACATTCATTGGATTGCACACTTTGTTTGTTTGGATATGTAGCACATTAACATTTTAAATAGCACTTAATGACTGACTGAATGGAAATGACAATAAATGAAAATGTAAAACGAAAAAAACGATCATGAAAATGTTTCCAATAAATGAATAAAATGATTTTTGACCACTTTGTTAATAATAATAATAATAGATTTAATTTGTTAGCGCTTTTACAGGTGCTCAAAGACGCTTTACAGATATAGTGAAGGGAAAAGGAAGGAACAACAAATAAATATATAGTTAAAGTCAAATAATACAAAAACAATCACACATTAAAAGCTAGATTGAAGAGGTGAGTTTTTGTGAGTGTTTTGAAGGTGGTGAGGTCAGTGCAGTCTCTGATGGGTTGGGGGAGTGAGTTCCAGAGGGAGGGGGCAGCGACGGAGAAGGCTCTGTCCCCCCAGGTCCGGTGATTGGTGCGGGTGGGGATGGATAGGAGGTTGGCTTCTGATGAGCGGAGGCAGCGGGAAGGGGCGTGGTGGTGCAGCAGGTCTGTGAGGTAGGGGGGGGGCCTGATTGTTGAGGGCTTTGTGAGCAATGAGGAGGACTTTGAAGTGGATTCGTTGACGGACGGGGAGCCAGTGGAGGTTCTGGAGGACGGGAGTGATGTGGTCTCGGGAGTGGGTGTGGGTGAGGAGGCGGGCAGCAGAGTTCTGGATATGTTGGAGTTTATTGATTAGGTTGGATGGTATGCCGTAGAGGATGCTATTGCAGTAGTCGAGTCGTGAAGTGATGAATGCATGAATCAGGGTTTCAGCAGGAGGAGAGTGATGGGCGGAGACGGGCAATGTTTTTGAGGTGGAAAAAGGCGGTCCTGGTGATGTGATTTATGTGGTGGTTGAATTTGAGCTGACTGTCGAAGATGACTCCGAGGTTGCGGATGTGAGGGGGGAGATAGAGTGTGGCTGTCAATGGTGAAGTTGAAATTCTGGATGTCTTTGATACGGGATGGGGGGCCGATGATGATGATGTCTGATTTGGCACTGTTCAGTTGGAGATAGTTTGTTTGCATCCATGCTTTTATTTCTGAGAGACAGTTGGTGAGAGTGGAGTGTGTTGTGGGGGTGATGGTTTTTGTTGAGATATAAAGTTGGATGTTATCGGCGTAGCAGTGAAATTGAAGGTTGTGGCGACAAATTATTTTGCCAAGGGGGAGCATGTAGAGGATGAAGAGGAGGGGGCCAAGCACCGAACCCTGGGGGACACCTTGGGACAGAAGAGCAGTGGAGGAGGTGCAGTTGTTGATGTTGATAAACTGATGTCTGTTGGTGAGGTAGGATTTCAGCCAGGAGAGTACAGTGTCTGTGATGTTGAGTGATGATTCGAGGAGGGACAGCAGGATGGCGTGGTTGATGGTGTCGAATGCTGCGGTGAGGTCGAGGAGGATGAGGATGTTAAGGTTGCCGGAGTCAGAGGAGAGGAGGAGGTCGTTTGTGTTTTTGAGAAGAGCTGTTTCGGTGCTGTGTTTTGATTGTAAACCGGATTGAAATGGCTCAAAGAGATCATTGGAGCTGAGGTGGACTTTAAGTTGTGAGGCAACGACACGTTCAAGTATTTTTGACAGAAAGGCGAGATTTGAGATGGGCCGGAAGTTGGACATGATGTCAGGTGTGAGTCCAGGTCTTTTGAGAATGGGTGTGACAGCAGCCAGTTTGAGAGAGGGGGGAACTGATCCAGATCTGAGGGAGGAGTTAATGATGGTGGCGATGAGTTGGGAGATGGCAGGGAGGCTCTCTTTAACAAATTTGGAGGGCATTGGGTCAAGAGTGCAGGTGGAGTTAATTCCAGTCATGAAGTCGGACAGTTGCATGGGGGTCACAGGGGAGAAGTGGGACAGGGGCTGTGAGGTGAAGGGGAGGGAGCCAGGAGGGGAGGTGGGGGGTGCTGATGAGGGTGTCAGATTGCTGTAAATGTTGCTGATTTTGGTTTGGAAAAACGAGAGGAAGGAGTTGCACTGTTCAGTGGTGAAGGATGCTGATGGTGGAGAACAGACTGAATGAGTTGTGAGTAGTAATTAGACCGGGCTGCTTTGAGTGAGTTACTGTACTGCTGGAGATAGTCTTTGTTGATTTGAAGATGGACTGTTAGTGTGGTTTTCTTGTGTTGGCGTTCAAGTTGACGTTTCCTTGATTTCATTTGGCGGAGTTCGGGGGTATACCAGGGGGCGGAGTGTATGAAAGAGACATTTTTTGTTTTTGTGGGGGCCAGTTCATTGAGACAGAAGGAGAGGGTGCTGTTATAATAGTCCACAAGTTCAGATGGGTTTTCAGAAAGTGGGGGGGGGGGGGGGGGGGGAGACAGACAGGTAATGGAGGCAGTGATTGCTGAAGGTGAGATGGATTTGAGATTTCTGTAGGTTATCGTGCGTTTTTGCTTTTGGGCGGGGATGGGGATGTTGATGTCCATGATGATGGCCAGGGCCCAGGAGTTCAAAACTTTTAATCTCAATCAGATCCGATCAGATTTTGAAATCCCATTTTTTGTGTCGGCCATATTTTGTCCCTGGAGTTCAAAGCAATTCAGGATAGGATCAGCCTGATCCAGATTACGATTTTTCAAGATGACTAGATCCTGAACATCAGTGCTTTAATCCTACCGATCGCCATCTAGTGGACATAAATAATAATACAAGGAAGACAAGAGACCACATTGCAGACATCTATTGTCCGCAATTACTTTTGAAAGGTGATGACAGATGATGAGTCTTTGTTGTGATACTTTCATGAGCATAAACATTTATGTCATCAACATTTGGTTGAAAAAAAAAAGGCCACCACAAACGTGACCAAAAAATGAAAAATAAAATGTATTTCCCATGAAGGCTAAAAATTGTGTATTATTTCAGTTAACACACTTTGCCATCTTATTTATATTGAAACATATTTTTAAATAAATTGTACAGTACATGTTGCTCTGGTAATCCACTGCAAATCCACCCCACTGGTGGGATCAGGATACTCCAGTTTTTTGGGATCAAACTGATCCCAATCCTGTGTTGTCGGTTTGAAATCTCAGAACTCATCTCTCACAGCTGCCCCTCTCGCTCTCTATTTCTGAGACATTCCCGGAGCATGGCTTTTTGCCTCCACGCTTCCTCCCACAGTCAGAGCCACAAGCAATATTGATAGACGGACCACTATTGCGGTAAGCATGTTGTAACTTCCGGTTGTTGTTGTTGTCATTGTCATCTCCGGGTATCCTGTGTGCCTGTTCTGTTGCTGATAGCTTATTATCTTAACTTAATCGATCGTTTTAAAACTCTTGATCACGGCAACTGCCTGACGTTGTAATCACACGTTACTACAGCTTAAGCACTCACAACTCTCCTTCTCTTAGCGACTGTAACTCCACAGTTGCTTACACTCTTTTCGGGTTTGCTAACGGTAGCTACTTTAGCTTGATAGCTAGCCATGGCTCTTTCCCCACCCTCGGGTGTTATTTCCTGCTCTTCCTGTCTCATGTTTGGTTACTTCCCTACCTCCTTTACTGGTACCGATACATGTGTTAAATGTAGTATAGTTGTTAGAAAGTAACTCAGCCACAGTAAAGCCCATGTTAGCCGGTGCGGACCGGCAAAAGGGTGCTCCTATTAGCCGTCCCCCGGCAACTCCCGAGCAGCAGGGAGACTGGGTGACTGTTCAGAAGGGGCATAACGCGAAACCCGCAGGTCCCCACCAACCCGTTCACGTATCTAACAGATATTCCCCACTCAGCGAGACACCCGCTGAGAAGCCAACTCTGGTTATTGGTAGCTCTATTATGAGACACGTACATTTAGAGACCAAAGCCTCCACAGTCACTGTAAGGTTTCAGCGTTAGAGTCTGTGAGCCTATTGTTTTGTGTTTATTCTGGTGGCTTTGCAATTTATTTTGATGTTGGCTCTGTCCTCTCGTTGCAGGTGTCATCACTTCCTGTCTTGGTGATTTCCTGTTCTGGATTGTTTGCACCTGTGTCTCATTAAGTATTGTGTATATGTAGCCCGGTTCTCCTGTTGTCTTTTGTCGGTTCGTCTTGTCTCCACGTCGAGCCCATGTCTGTAAACATTGGTAATCTGTTGAGCAACCTAGTGGAACCTAGAGATCTTGTGAGAATCCTAGTAGAACCTAGTAACCTAGTTGAACCTAGAGATCTTGTAAGAATCCTAGTAGAACCTAGTGATCTTTTGTTTTTGAAAAGTCTTTTATTAATAAAAGATATTTTTGGAAGTCAACGGAATTGTGCATCTGAGTTCTTGTGAGTCCTGCGTGTCAGTCACATGCATTCCGGGGGCCAGAGCGGGCGACGTTGAGGCGCATCTTAAACTGCTGGCTAAAAATAAACGTAAATACAGTAGGATTGTTATTCACGTCGGTGGTAATGATGTTCGTTTACGCAAATAAGAATGCACCAAACTTAATGTGGAGTCGGTGTGTAGTTATGCTAAAACAATGTCGCACACCGTAATCTTCTCTGGTCCCCTCCCCAATCTGATCAATGATGACATGTATAGCCGCATGTCATCATTTCAGCGCTGGTTGTCTTGGTGGTGCCCAGCAAACAATGTGGGCTTCGTAAATAATTGGACAGCCTTCTGGGGAAAACCTGGTCTGATTAAGAGAGACGGCATTCATCCTACTTTGGAAGGTGCAAATCTCATTTCGGCAAACATTTCAGGGCTTTGTGGACAAACTGGAGTTGAGACCAGGAGGCGGAGTCGCAGTCTTACACGCTTCTCTGCGCTCTCTCCTAGGCAGTCATCCATAGGAATCCCGAACTCAATAAAATACCCAATATTAGCGGTGTGTGTGTCTGCCCAAGGACAATTTAAGGTAAAACCTAATAGAGGTGTCATACATAATAACCTAATAAAAGTAAATGTAACAACTACTACAGTGCAACAAAACAGATAAAAAACAGGAATATTAATTGTGATCTAAACATAAGATCTCTAGCATCTAAAGCAATATTGGTAAATGATTTAATATCAGATTATAATATTGATATATGCTGTCTCACTGAAACTTGGTTGAGACATGAAGAATATGTCAACATAAATGAGGCCACTCCACCCAGCCATATCAATACTCATATTGCCCGAGGCGTGGGCCGAGGAGGTGGAGTTGCAGCAATCTTTGACTCAAGTTTACTTATCAATACTAAACCAAAATTAAATTATACCTCCTTTGAAAATCTCGTTTTTAGTCTTACGCATCCGACCTGGAAAACTTTGCAGCCAATCTTATTTGTTACAGTGTATCGTGCACCAGGTCCTTATTCAGAATTCTTATCAGAATTCTCTGTGTTTTTATCAACTTTGGTTCTTAAAACAGATAAAGTATTTATCGTAGGTGACTTTAATATTCATGTTGACGATGATACAAATAGCCTTACTGTTGCATTTAACTCTATATTAGATTCTGTTGGTTTTTGTCAGAGTGTAAATAAACCAACCCACTGCTATAATCACACTCTCGACCTTGTTCTGACTTATGGAATTGAAATTGAGCAAATATTAGTCGAACCGCATAATCCTGCTTTATCCGACCATTCCTTAGTAACTTTTGAAGTACTGTTACTAGACTACAAAGCATTAGTCAAAAACTCCTGCAGCAGAAACCTATCTGTTAGTGCTATAGCCAAATTTAAGGAAGAGATTCCACCAATACTTAACTCGATAGCTAATAAAATTAGACTCTGTTGCTCCTTTAAAAAAGAAGAAAATAAAACAACATAGATTAGCTCCATGGCATAATGCCGAAACCCGCAAAATAAAGCAAAAGTCGAGACAACTTGAAAGGATATGGCGTTCCACTAAACTTGAAGAATCTCGTTTAATTTGGCATATTACTCTCAATGAATATAAGAAAGCACTGCGTAAAGCGAGAGCAGCCTACTACTCTTCATCAATAGATGAGAATAAGAATAATGCAAGATTTCTTTTCAGCACTGTAGCCAGGCTGACAGAGAGCCATAGCTCGATTGAGCCTTCTATTCCCATAGCACTCAGTAGTAATGATTTTATGTGCTTTTTTAACGATAAAATTGTTACTCTTAGAAACAAAATGAATGACCTCCTGCCTTTGACCAGTATAGTGTTATCAACTCCCGGAAACGTAAGTTCTAATATTACACTAGATAGTAAACTAGAATGCTTTTCAGCCATAAACCTTGAACAATTAAATTCAATGATTCTCTCTTCTAAACCATCAACGTGTATGTTAGACCCAATTCCAACTAAGCTGTTGAAGGAAGTTTTTCCATTAATTAGCACTTCTTTATTAAATATTATGAATATGTCTTTATTATCAGGCTATGTTCCACAATCATTCAAAGTAGCAGTGATAAAACCGCTTCTTAAAAAGCACAACCTCGATCCAGAGGTTTTAGCCAACTATAGACCTATTTCTAATCTTCCGTTCCTCTCAAAAATTCTTGAGAAAGCAGTTGCAAAACAGCTGTGTGATTACTTAAAAAACAATGATTTATTTGAAGATTTTCAGTCTGGCTTTAGAACACATCATAGCACAGAGACAGCTCTGGTTCAAGTCACAAATGACATTCTATTAGCCTCTGACAAGGGACTATTATCCCTCTGACAAGGGACTCTATTCTTGTTTTGCTCGATCTCAGTGCTGCATTTGATACTATCTACCATGATATCCTATTGCAAAGATTAGAGCACTTAGTTGGCATACAGGTAACTGCTTTAGGCTGGTTTAGGTCCTATCTATCTGAACGCTCTCAGTTTGTACGTGTCAATGATGAATCTTCCACGCAAACCAAAGTTAGCCATGGAGTGCCACAGGGCTCAGTGCTCGGACCTATTTTGTTCACATTATATATGCTTCCGTTAGGCAATATTATAAGGAATCATTCTGTACATTTTCATTGTTATGCGGATGATACTCAACTATATTTATCAATCAAGCCTGATGAAATTAATCATCTAAATAAAATTCAAGACTGCCTCAAGGACTTAAAAACGTGGATGACCTTAAACTTTTTGATGTTAAACACGACCAAAACTGAAGTTATTGTACTTGGCCCGAAGAATCTACGAAACAAATTATCTAAAGATATACTAACTATGGATGGCATTAATTTGGCCTCCAGTGAGACTGTAAGGAATCTTGGTGTTATATTTGATAAGGATTTATCCTTTAACGGCCACATAAAATCAATTTCAATGACCGCCTACTTCCATCTACGTAACATTGCAATAATCAGGCATATCTTGCCTCAAAACGATGCAGAGAAACTAGTCCATGCATTTGTTACTTCAAGGCTGGATTATTGTAACTCTTTATTATCAGGGTGTACCAAGAAGTCAGTCAAGTCGCTTCAGCTGATTCAAAATGCTGCAGCTCGTGTACTAACCAGAGTTAGGAAAAGGGACCACATTACTCCTGTTCTGGCTGCCTTACACTGGCTCCCTATAGAACACAGGATAGAATTTAAAATTCCTCTTCTCCCCTACAAAGCCCTTAATGGGCAGGCGCCATCTTACCTTAAATAACTCATTATACCCTACTGTCCTACTAGGGCATTGCGTTCCAATAATGCAGGGTTGTTGGTTGTTCCTAGAGTCTCTAAAAGTACAATGGGAGCCAGAGCCTTTTCTTATCAAGCTCCACATTTGTGGAATCAGCTTCCAGTTTGTGTTCGGGCGGCAGACGCCCTATCCGTTTTTAAGAGTGCGCTTAAGACCTTCCTTTTTGATAAAGCTTATAGTTAGGGCTGATTAGATTCAGCCCCTAGTTTTGCTGATATAGGCTTAGTTTGTCGGGGGACATCTTCCTTCTCTCTGTCTATACCTGTGTACCTGTGTATACTGTGTATGTTCCGATTAACCCAGCTTCCCCAAATGTCTTTCTTTTTGGTGTCTATATACGCTGGGATCCGGAGTCATGGATGATCCTGCGGTCCTGTGTCCTGGATCGCGAGCCCTGGATCTTGAGTCGTGGCTGTGGTCCTTGATCATAGGTCCTGGATGGATATCCTCGTGGATTCATCTTTCTATTATACACACATGCATTTCCAAACATTTGGACTACCTATGTTGCAAATGTATTATCTTTTCAATTTACACACGGCATCTATTGCACGTCTGTCCGTCCTGGGAGAGGGATCCCTCCTCTGTTGCTCTCCCTGAGGTTTCTCCCATGTTTCCCTTTAAACTGTGGGTTTTCTTCGGAAGTTTTTCCTTGTACGATGTGAGGGTCTAAGGACAGAGGGTGTCGTATTGTCATACTGATATTTTGTACAAACTGTGAAGTCCACTGAGACAAATGTAACATTTGTGATATTGGGCTATATAAATAAACATTAATTGATTGATTGATTGATTGATTGAACTACCCGTTTTGAAGATTTGATCCGGATTAAAGCTTGGATTGGATTTCCTGATCTGATATCAAAGTGATCCTAATCCTGTTTTTTGGTTTTGAACTCCCCAAAATCCAAATCTGATCTGATCAGATAGGGATTCAAAGTTTTGAACTCCTGGGCCCAGGTGATCAGAGATGTGGAGATTGAGGCTGGACAGATGATGGATGGTGAGACCAGTGGAGCAGACCAAGTCCAGGATGTGACCACGGCTGTGTGTTGGGAAGTTGATGTGTTGAGAGAAGTTGCAGCAGTGAAGGGTTTCCTTAAATTCAGAGGCATATTTGCAGGTCGGGTCGTCAACATGAATGTTAAAATCACCTAAGAGGAGAACAGATGGGGATATGGCAGAAAGCTGAGTGAGAATGTCAGAGAGGTCGGAGAGAAAGGAGGGGTTTGGCTTCGGGGGACGGTAGATGATGGCTGTGACCAGGGGAGTGGGACCAGAGAGTTTAAAGATCAGGGGCCTCATTTATAAAGCGATATACGCTCAAAAAATGGCGTACGCCAGTTTCTACGCAATGTTTGCGATTTATAAAATACTAACTTGACGGGAAAACATGCGGTCCTCCACGCAAACTCTAACCCATGCGTACGCACTAAGCACAAAAACGGGAGAGACGAGAAACTGCAACACGGTTGGCAGAAGGAAGAATGGAGAGAAATATGTGGAAATAATACCATAAATAAAATGTTACCTCTCATTTATCATATATGAAGAATTCATTTTCAAACATTGATTAAAGCCAATCTTAAAATGATTAAACAAACGCCTGTTTGAGACTCCTCAGTGCACACAAAAACATAACTTGGAGAAATAAATAAATACGGATATGTTATTTAAAACCACCTCGAATATGTTGTGTTAATGTTATGAAATGTTTTCTCATAAATTATGCGGTTTTGCATTTCTATAGGTTGTACGAGCATGGTTTTATATACTACCATGTTTAATCATGTTTTATGCCGTTTGCTAAGACTTGATAAGTCGCTCATAAAACACAGTGGTATGGAAACTAAGAACACCATATGTGGTAAATTGTACAGCTAATATAACACAACACATTAGTTGTATTTCCTCTAACTGGTGGATATAGAGTTGCTGCGGGGAGGGGGGGTTGAGATGCACAGGCTGCAGTTGAGACGCTGCGCACGGCTGATCGACAGCTTGGACACAAACCACCAAATACGAAAACATAATTCAGATCCAGTCGTCATGACTCCACTCCGGAGGGATTCCCCGATCATTTCTTACAGTTTCTCATCAAGGGGGTGTCTCCTGTCCCCAGTACAAACACACTGCCTGAGGAAGGCTATGTGTATTTTTTTTGTCATGAACCTTTTTCGGACCACTTATTTATTTATTTTGGTGACGATCCGACCTCCATGCTGCTACTCTGGTTCAAACGGCATCCACCAAACAATATGATTTATCTCGACCTCCCCAAAATAACCAAAATCTGACATGGTGTGAGATGTCTTTTTTAGCTGTTCTGTCGTCATTTCCTGCTATCTTCTTCATAAAGTCAGTCAAAATGAATGAATGAATGAATGGGCGTTTCTTTGACTATTTATAGGCAAATATGGGCGTTACGTGAAGCCCGCAAAAGCTGCACCGCATTTCGAGTCGATTGTGATTTATAAAGGGAAACTGGCGTAGGAAGTGCTGTACGCACTTTCCTCGCCGGTACGCAATGTTTGGTGAATCGGAAAATTTCTGTACCTATTTTTTGGATTTCTACTACGTAAGCAACCTTCCCACGTGAATCCTACGCACGGCGTTATAAATGAGGCCCCAGGTGTTCAAATGAAGAAACATCAGGGATGGGGATTATGGTAGCTTTTATTTCCTTTCTGATAATAGCAGCTATACCACCACCCCGCCCTTGTGGGCGAGGTTTGTCAATGTATGTGAATCCTGCTGGTGTGATTTGATTTAAAGAAAAATAGTCCAGGGGTTTTTTCCATGTTTCGGTCAGATACAGAAAGTCCAGGTTATTGTCTTTAATGAATTCATTTAGAATGTGGCTTTTATTGTGGATGGAGCGTGTGTTGAGCAGGGCTGCTCTGAGGTGACGTTGCATTGGGGGGGGTTGTGTGGACCGGGGGAGTGGAAGGAGATTGGTCAGATTCACGTGTTGTTTGTTGTGATGGCGTAGTGTGGGCGTGTGACAGGACCGAATGGACGGGATGGAGTGTGGAGACGTGGAATGAAATAAAAACCTACGGCCAGAGCCTCTGTGTGGAGGACGGCGTTTGCGGAGTATTTCATTATCTGCGAGGATGTCCATGCAGTCCGGACGCAGGCGGTTATTAAAGGAGTGGAGATCTGACAGGGAGTAGAGCGGCGGCATGATCCGGTGAAGCACGGAGCTAGCTAATGCTGGGAACCCGGGCAGCAGAGACCAGGAGTCGGATGACCGTGGAAGAAGGAGCGGTCTGAGTCCAGATAAAATGAGAATTATAATCCACAGCATATCAGGAGAATAATTCCAGTTGTTTCCAGAGGAAAATCGTAGGAGGTGCTGACAGCCTGGTGCAGAGTGGGAGCCGGGTGACCAGCCTACTAGCTGGTTAGCTAGCTTGATAGCCACCGGCTGTAGGCGGCAGGGAGAGACGATGTCAGCGGGGAAGCCGGCTGATTGCAGCGGGATGGGAAGACCCACACGAGCCGTGGAGTTAGGGTGGAGTTGGGGTGGAGACAGAAATGTTAGCTCAGCAGACTTCAGGGAGCCGAGGAGCATCTAGGTAGCAGCCTGCTAGGTCCGATAATGCTAGCTAGCTAGCGGGCTAGGGACCGGTGAGCAGGAAAGAGCCAGCAGGTGGGAGATGACAACACAAATAACTGTGTCGATTCGATATAGAGATGCTGCTATTTTTGCTGATGACTGACGTTTCAAAAGTAGAGAGCTAGACAGGAAGGAGAGGTTCTGATGAGGACTAAAGAACAATAGTTGGGGCGGAGGAGCGGCGAACAAACAACGCCAGCACCCTCGGCGACCCGGGAAAAAAAAAAGAAGATATATCACATATTTATAACTAAATGATACATGAATTGAAACAAAACACAGTATAAACTGAGGAGTGGACTCTCGTGAGTTGCATGTATTTTCTTCACTACGCTGGGAAACTGCTCTCATGTCAAGAAGCATCAGATCAGTACATGCGCTGCATCGTCCAATCAGTGAAAGATACACAATAAGGGGGCGGGGCGAGTGTCTGAGGATTTCATCGGAGGATGGTCTGGTGGTTCCTCGGTTATCGCTCCTCCATTATCGCTCCTCGCTCCTCGGTCCTCCGCTGGTACGGTGTAGGTACCAGATGTGTTCGGGGTACCAGATGTGTTGTATTTCCGTCGCATCCGTCATATTCGTCATATTTTACAGCAACTCAAGAGGGCCATCACGGTCAAATTCCGAACATTTAAACAGAGTCGACACTTCCGACTGCATTCTTTACTTTGTCCGTTATTATATGTAGAAGATTATACTTTTTCTCCATCATGTTGTTTCCATAGCAACAACTTCAAACAGGCATAGCCTACACTTCATTCTTTACTTTGTCCGTTATTATATGTAGAAGATATGAATTTTTTCTCCATCATGTTGTTTCCATAGCAACAACTTCAAACAATAACAACTAACCGCTAGCCGCAAAGCTAGCATCACAGCCACTGCTCCGTTTTCGGAGACTTAGCACACGTTTTTCACAAACATTTTCACACGCTAGGAGTACTTCCATTCGCTTCGTCTTGATGTGTAGATGTGATTTGATGTGTCGTGTGTCCACCAACTCCTCTCCAAAGTTCAGATATTTAATAAAATACTCAGGGGAGTTTCCTGAATTTTTATGCCCAAAGCCAAGCACTAGGCCCTGGGTAAATTAAGAGGCTGATCTCGGGCACTTTTGTCCACTTTCCCTGGTGGTAGTGTTAGTGTATTCTGAACCCTGAAGGCAGGAGAGACTGAAAAGAGTCAAGGGAAGCTTATAAAAGTTAACAGCATTTAATTACACAAAAGATGCGGTGGTGTACAAAATGAAATGTGCGAGTGGAGGCGCTCTCCTCATCCGACCGGTCAGTCCAGGTCAGCAGGTAGAAGCGGCCGATCCTTGGCTTGCTCTTCCTGTTGTCATCTGAGGTCTTCTCCTATTGCCCGGCGTCGTTGGGGGGGCGGGTCCAATGCAATTCCTGTCTTTTTCTGTTGTTAAATTGTATCATTCTGGTGTCTGTGGTTATTTAAACATTCCCTAATACACGTTATTCAGCGGTAATAAATGAGTGCTAAACCCAGTGTGCTCAGTGAACAACATCACATGTCATTTCACCTTTGATTCACGGTTTGAAAATGCAGCATTTCGCTACATGCTAATGCTAACCGGAAGTGTGTAGTGCCAGGAGATATGGGAGTCGGAGGCGGTGCATCGAAGGTGCAAAAGGGTACTTTAATAAGGAGCTGCACAGGACATGTTGTCGGGTCGCAGCCCGGGTCGACAAGAGAGAGAGTCAGAAGGGCACACAACATATAAAGCAAACACACAACATGTCCGTGTGGGAACAATACCCCCAACCCGTAGTTCCATGTGTGGATTATGTACCAGTGTATAATAGGTGGTCACCACAAGTGAATAATTTTCAGAATAAAAGTATTAAGTTAATAGTTAGTGAACTTCCGGTTTTTCAGAATACAACTGATTTAAATTAAATAGTGTATTTAATTCAAATTAGGCCATATCAACATTGATTTTAATTTCTAACAATCCCTCCTTACATACCCTTTAAGGTATGTAAATAATATTGAAATCAATGAGTTCTTCATCCGAACATTGCATGGTACATAACTCATAAAAGCAAAAAATAAGAATACATATTCATCATAAATATGAAGTTTTTCATTTGTGCATAACTTCTAGCTTAAACCTTTAATGTCACTTCGTAAAATAGCAGCAATTAGCTTGGTATGGAAAACGTCTAACTCCCTCCTTTCACATCATAAATCATCTTCTTACTGTATCTGGTGTAAAGGCACTTGTTCTTTGACAAAGTATAAGAAGGATTAAACTGAAGTAGGAAAATAGCTAAATATTACTCTTCATTTACTTTTACTGTGTCTCTGGTGTAATTTATGAATCTCTGCTGGTTCTAGTAGATATAGTTCTCCCCATCCACATTCTTGTTGGTTGTGGGACAGAGGAATAATAATTCAGAACCTGCTGATATTTGAATCTTACTACTGGGCATATGTTACAAACAAATAACATCTTCATGGTGAACTAAATAAAATCCTTGTAATCTTTCTCAAATCTAAATATAACAATGAACTATTCCTGTTTGTGGTAAAGACACACACTAACGTTATGTAATACAATTTCATTATGGATTCAAGAACAACTAAAGTCATGATGCTGTCAAAGTGAATGATTTCCTGAGTGTACAGGACTGTCTCAGAAAATTAGAATATTGTGATAAAGTTCTTTATTTTCTGTAATGCAATTAAAAAAACAAAAATGTCATACATTCTGGATTCATTACAAATCAACTGAAATATTGCAAGCCTTTTATTATTTTAATATTGCTGATTATGGCATACAGCAGGGATCACCAACTACATTTGTCCAAGGGCCAAAATGTATCCAATAGACACTATCGCGGGCCGGGGGGGGGGGGGGGGGGTACAGGTACTGCATAAAGCTTAGCAGACTCTTCACGCTAATGAAGGATCACTTCTAGGCAGGGTTGGGAGGGTTACTTTGTAAATGTAATCAGTTACTGATTACTGAATACAATTTTTTACTTTTAGAATACTTTTGGAATACTTTCTTTTTCCATAACAGATGGGTATGTTTTGGTGAGCAGGAGACACTTGTTTTACTGTTTTAATGGCTTATCAAGAACTCAAACACAACATCTTGGTGTCATTCTGGACAGCTCCCTCTCATCTGCACCCCACATAAAAAACATCACCCGGACTGCATTCTCCTACTGTAAACCTTTCCTTAGAATATGTTATGAATTGTAAAGTGTCCTTGGGTGCTTTGAAAGGCGCCCCTAAATAGAATGAATTATCATTATTAATTATCATTATTTATTATTATTATGATCTGAAACGATGTAATAACTTTTAAAACTTGTTCCAGTCACTTGCCCCATGCATTCAGCAGCAGCAGGCCATTCACTTTAATTTGATCCCGTTATAAATGTCATCATTTCGACAATAAAGAAATGCTACATCAACGTTATCTTGCACATACTAACTTTCAATATATTTTAAAAGAGATCTCTCTCTCTCATCTGCGTGCGAGGGTGGGGCCTCACAGACACGCTGCATCTCTCTCTCTCTCACAGACACGCTGCAGCGCTGTGCAGTGTGCACACAGTTCTGCCGGTAATGAATATTACATTTTGTGAGGAAACTTTTCCACCAATAAGTATTCCAAAATGTATTCACTTCAGGTTTACTCGTTTTTCAAATGTAACGCCAGCTGAATACAGTTAGCCTACTTGATTTTTGTATTCTGATTACGTAACGCCGTTACATATATTCCGTTACAACCCAACCCTGCTTCTAGGCTACTGTCCCGCAGCTCCTGCCTCTCTGTTGGACTCTGTCCCGCAGCTCCTGCCTCTCTGTTGGACTCTGTCGCAGCAGGGCTGCTGCTGTGGTGCGGAGTACACAAAGCAGACTCTTCACAACGAAGAATCACTTGTTCTTCTTCAAGGAAGGGAAGGTTTCGCAGTACGCAGTCTACTGTCCCGCAGCTGCTGCCTCTCTGTTGGACTCCGGTACTGCATCTTACTCACGAGACGTTGTAAAAAAAAATAATGGGTGGGGGGCGAACGCAGTAACCACTCCGCCAACGCCACAGTCACCCCCGTCGTGCGGGCCGGATGTGGCCCGCGGGCCGCCAGTTGGTGGTCACTGGCATACAGCTTAAGAAAACTCAAATATCCTATCTCTAAATATTAGAATATCATGAAAAAGTATACTAGTAGGGTGTTCAACGAATCACTTGAATCGTCTAATTAACTCGAAACACCTGCAAGGGTTTCCTGAGCCTTGAAAAACACTCAGCTTGGTTCAGTAAACTAAATCACAAGTATGGGGAAGACTGCTGATCTGACTGCTGTCCAGAGGACCGTCATTGACACCCTCCATCAGGAGGGTAAGACACAAAAAGACATTTCTCAAAGAGCAAGCTGTTCACAGAGTGCAGTTTCAAAGCACATCCACAAAAAGTCTGTTGGAAGGGGGAAATGTGGCAGGAAACGCTGCACAACCAAGAGAGATGACCGCAGCCTTAACAGCATTGTGAAGAAGAGTCGCTTCCAGAATTTGGGGGAGCTTCAAAGACAGTGGACTGAAGCTGGAGTCCAGGTATCAAAAGTCACTGTTCACAGACGTGTCCGGGAAATGGGCTACAATAGCCGTATTCCCATGGTCAAGCCACTTCTGAACTCAAGACAACGGAAGAGGCGTCTGACTTGGGCTAAGGAAAAGAAGCACTGGACAGTTGCACAGTGGTCCAAAGTCCTCTTTTCAGACGAAAGCAAGTTTTGTATTTCATTTGGAAGTCAAGGCGCCAGAGTCTGGAGAAAGGCTGGAGAGGAGCAAAATCCAAGTTGCTTGAAATCCAGTGTGAAGTTCCCACAGTCAGCGATGGTTTGGGGAGCCATGTCAGCTGCTGGTGTTGGTCCACTGTGTTTCATCAAGCCCAGAGTAAATGCAGCTGTGTACCAAGAGATTTTAGAGCACTACATGCTTCCGTCTGCTGAAAAGCTCTATGGAGATGAGGAATTCATTTTCCAGCATGATCTGGCACCTGCCCACAGTGCCAAAACCACCAGTAACTGGTGTACTGACCATGGCATTACTGTCCTCGATTGGCCTGCAAATTCCCCTGACCTGAACCCCATAGAGAATATGTGGGGTATTGTGAAGAAGAAGCTGAAAGACACCAGACCCAACAATGCTAATGAGCTAAAGGCCGCTATTGAAGCATCCTGGGCATCCATAACACCTCAGCAATGCCACAGGCTGATTGCCTCCATGCCACGCCGCATTGATGCAGTAATCCGTGCAAAAGGATTCCCAACCAAGTACTGAGTGCATTAATGGACATTTTCAAATGTTTGATTGTGTTTTGCTGTTATAAATCTTTTTTTTTTACTTGGTCTGAGGAACTATTCTAATTTTTTGAAATAGGATTTTTGAGTTTTCTTAAGCTGTATGCCATAATCAGCAATATTAAAATAATAAAAGGCTTGCAATATTTCAGTTGATTTGTAATGAATCCAGAATGTATGACATTTTTGTTTTTTTTAAATTGCATTACAGAAAATAAAGAACTTTATCACAATATTCTAATTTTCTGAGACAGTCCTGTATCTGTCCTGTAAGGTACGTCATTCTCTGCTGGGATCGTGTGCAGAAAATCCCATCGATTCACCTGGCAATACGGCTTCTACCTGTCTGTTATCAAGCTGAAAAATGAATACAGAATTCCAACATACTGTCATCAAATGTCTTTCTATTATGAATTTAAATTAAATGTATATCCCCATAATGAACTAAACAATAAAGTCTATGGCTTTTACTTCTAATTCTTTAACAGGCTAGTTACAAGATGTTGTCTATATTAAATTCGGTCTCATTACATTACTATGTTTTAGCTTAACTGTAATATGTTCTTTCTACATTTCAAACCTCAGTTACTCTAATGTCTGTTAAAATATTACAAAATTGTTTCATTATCACAGGTCAACTTCTTCGGTAATTACATCTCTCACAGTAGCCCCTTGGCCACTGCTTCTGCATCTGTGTTACCTGTTATAACTCAATCAATATTTAGAAACATGTCAACATTCATCAAACAGTATCTTATCCCCAGATATGGAGCAGGTTAATTATAAAACTATCATTCAATGCTCAGTTTGAACATCTGGGTTGGGGCGGAAGGTTTCTGTCAATCCTTAAAAGAAAAATGTAAATTGTGAATTTGACAGCCATGTTGACATAATACATTATACACACTCCCCCCTTTTTACACATTAACTCATGTGTAATAAAACCCTGTAATGGGAGGGGGGGGGAAAAACTGTCAGGTAAATATTGGTTAGGGACATAACGAACATTATTTACACAGTAAACACTTCAGTGAAAAGAAGTGTTTCTCTCCGTCCTTCATGGCCCAAAAGAAACAGAATCTTCAGATTTTAGTTTGAGTTTTACATTTGCAAAGCGCCAACTCCTGTGAGAGTAAAATATCATCAAGTAGATTAGAAACGGGTAATAATATGTTAGTCCAAAAACATGCTTGGTTAGTTATTGTTTTAGAATCATGCAGTTACACTGATCACATGCCGGCATTCATTCACACTCACACTGTATGGTTGTCACGTCAGGTTTGGTCAGGTACACCCCAGAGTCAGTCATGGACAGTGCTTTTGTCACACTGTCATTCAGGGTCAAAGGTCATTTGGTCTCGATCTTTTGGCCATGTCGTGCTCTGCAGAATCTTTTCAGCGGTATTTCAGCATAAATACCGCTACACTTTTTCTACAAAAATATGTCATATGTGGAGCGCCATTCCATATTCATTCACGATTTCAACTATGATTTTCAGATGGTTCTAACTTTTCATTTGGACTTCTGCCTCCCACCTTTCCTGAAACTTGGTACAAAACTCACTTCCTTAGAGTACTACTACTACTGCAATTCATTTACACCTAATTAGTATTAAAATGTCTAATAGATCTATTTCAGAAACTTGTGTACATAACTATTATCTTGAGTCAAAACATTACTAGGATCCGTGTAGCTCTGCTATGCATTTCACAGCTCATCTTCAATTCTGGTCTACCTAAAAAACAATGTTAAACTCTTCAGCAGTGTGTGGAACCTTGGGTGTCCGAACATGCAACAATTACTCCCTCCTTTATCAAGGATTTAAAAACAGAAGTCATTTCATATCTCCATCTTAAAGCCCTCCTATGGTAATAACTATGCCACAATGGTGAAATCAATACTTTAGATTGGAATTATATCTGGCTTGGCACTAGCTCTCCCTTTAACATTATCCATTCAAATAAAGATTTGTCTTATAGAGTGGTTCCTAAAACTATCCCTTTAATGGTGATCAATATTGTAACAAATGAGATCACTACTTTATTCACACGTGAATACAAATCTCTTAAAGAATATTTTGTGAACATGATGAAAAGATTGAAGAATATGGTTCTACTCTGTACTCCTAAGTCCAAAACACCCACAGCTTAAAGTGTAGTGAATATTTCCATCATGTCTTCCCCTTTATCCCTCAGTGTGTTTTAGGATGATTCTCATTTAATAGTTTCCTCTTTACTGCTATTTTTAATTTACCAATTGATTAATTCATGGTTAATAAATCTTTGTCTTTACGTATTTATGAAGTTAATTCAAGTTAAATGTGCGTTTTGTGAATAAGTGTGTTTATGTGTAAACTCACTCATTCCCGTTTTCCTTTTCTCCTCCCCTGGTTGTCTCAAGCCGTGACCCCGGCCTCCTCGCTTCTAATCGACCATGCCAACTCCTCTGATTCTGTCTTCTCTTCAGTCCATCAGCTGTTGAATCCCTCCGCTGTAACTCTTTAGGCAGCCTTTGGCCCAGTTACATCTGCAGCCCCCATCATGTCACTGTTGTTGCACTGCTTTGCATTTTAGCTCCTCCTTTACAGTCCCATTGCTGTTTTTATGGAGGGCGGATTCTGCTCATGTCCCACACTTTGCTCTTGCCAATTCTTGTGGCTCAGCTTGGAACTTCATGCCCCGTCCAAGGGACTGATGAGAGTAGATCTCTGCCTGTCAGCAAGCTGTTTGGTTCTGGATGCCACAGGTGGAGATAGTTCTGGCTGCAGTCTTGTTGTTGTTGTTGTAATTGTTGTTTCAGCTCTGGTTCTCTGTCTGTTCGATGGAGAAGGAGGAGTCTCCTGTTGGGTTAGGTCTTTTGTCTGCTTGGAGGGTCGGGATCGTAGCCTTTCTGACTCAGAGGGGGAGTCCAGGTCTCGGGACGCATTACCTATAAGAAGTCTAGCACACTGAGGTTAAATCAATCCAACCCTTTCCACTCTGTCTTTTTCTAATCATACTATCTGTCTTAGTTGTTAAATGCCATCTAAACAACACAATTAATGTCTACTAATGATATTACAAAAACTCACTCTAAAAATTGTTTCATCCATTGTTACATATTTACCCAACATAACTCTTTCACATAATTGAAATACCTACATGTTTCAAGCATCACATATTCCACACACTACAAAAGAACATCTCCATACTTTCTCCAATATTCTAAATCCCACCGTTACTTTGAACAATAGTAAACCTGCAGAGCACACCAATCAGATCACAGCAATGAAATTTGACTCAAGTGTAGGCCTATGTCTACTTTCCATCATACTTATTACTTTTGCTGAACATTTATTTATATTGTCTAAATTCATTGTCTATGATGTGCAAACAGTTTGAGTGTAAAAATGTGTTTTTCTCAATGTATTTACACTCTACGGATTCTTGAGTTTACTCATCTCCTGGTGCTGTCGTTGTAAAAAATGTTCAATTCCTTATTGTTTTGTACCAGTTTTCCAAAATCAGCTCTGACTGCCGTGCCATTTCAGGAAAGGTGGCGGTACGGCTACACAATGTGTAAGTGGGTGCCAACGTGTTCCTTTTTAACTTTGATCCGGAGCGCATCTGCAGTGCGTTCTACAACTTCCCATGGTCCACTCCATACAGGTTGCAACAAGTTCATCTTGTGGATGTTTACATTTACCCAATCACCTGATCCAACAGAAATATTCGTCATGGCCCTGGCATATGCTTCAGCCTCAATATTTCTAATATCTAACACTGGTTCTCCTCTGTATTGTGAGGTGCTACCTTGTGGTGGATATTGCTGAGTGGGGCAATCTCTGGCCAGATGTCTACAATCTCCACATATGAAGCAGCCATCATCCCTTCTTCCTCTTGATCGTTGCTTTCCTCTCCATTGTCCCTTTTGTTGATGCTGTATGGGAGGGTATACCTGTGCTTGCGGCTGTACTTGGGTAGGAAGATACACAGGTATTTGCTGTTGAAGATACTGTGGTGCTTGTGGCTGTACTTGCGTAGGAAGATACACAGGTGTCTGCTGAACCTGGTTTTGTGGACATACACTTCCTCCTCCGCTTTGTTGAACTGTTAGTATGGCCATCTGCTTTGTCGATTCCATGGCATCTTTCTCAGCTACTTGTATCTTCAAAAGTCTTAGTTTTAGTGTATTAATTTCTTCATCATTTTCCCTCTTTGTTTCCTGGTATTTGATGTCGTGGTGAATGAGATGTAGTCTCCATTCTTCTGGGAGTTTAGCTTCCAATCCCACCACATCTCCCAGGCGTGCCTGCACTGATTTGGGAAGGGCTTTGATGACTGCGTTCTTCCACAGCATTATGACAGCCGGTGAAGTGTCATGTCGTTCTCCAGTGCAGTCCTCCCACACTCCTTCACATCTCTTGAGGAAGGCATGCATGTCTTCCCCAGGTTCTTTTCTCAGGCTGTCGAGGGCATGTAAACTGCGTGTTGTTGGGTAGATGTGACGAATAGCAGCCCAATAATTCGACCTGATGTAGTTGAATGGAGTGTCATCTGGGTCATTTGTGCAATTGGCCTCGGAATCTACTGCTCTTGCCTCTAGTCTTCCTTCTATCCGTCCAAGCAGTGCCCTCATGTCTCCCAAGCACAGGCGGTCTTGGACTGTGTATTTCTCCAGATCATTCACCCACTTCTGACCTCCTTGGGTGAGTGGAGGTAGTTTTGCCACTAATGATTCCATGTCCCTGTGAGTCCATGGTTGGTATTCAAGTCCTCTTCCAACCGCTATCAATGGCATGGAGTTGTGTGCACCAGTCTTGGTTCTTCGAGTTGTCTTGTTTTTTCTAGTTTCGAGGCATGTCCCAGGGTAATGTTGCTCGTTTTTGTCGCTACTATTATTCTCAGGAGGAGATGCAATACTGTATTGTTGCTGTGACTGTTCATGGTATGGGGAGTGTCTACTGGTTTCAGACTGCGTACCGCTGTCGTCGTCTTCATCTCCCCGTCCTTTGGAATAGTCAGGAGAGTAGTTTGTTCGGCGTGTTCTTTGTTCTTCTCTCCGTTGTCTATCTGCCATCATGTCCTGGAACCTTACTTCTTCTTGTCGTCTTTCCGCTAGAAGTTGTTTGTAATTTATCTTCCTCCCTTTGTCTTTCTGCAATAATGTCATTATGGGCTTCAACTGCCTTCGTCCTTTCTGCATAATGTCATTATGGGCTTCATCTGCCTTCCTTCTTTCTTCAATAATGTCATTATGGGCTTCTTCTGCCTTCCTTCTTTCTTCAATAATGTCATTATGGGCTTCTTCTGCCTTCCTTCTTTCTTCAATAATGTCATTATGGGCTTATATGCCTTCCTTCTCTCTTCCATTCTTCTGTTGAGTTCTTCCATTCTCTGTGAGTTCCTCTATTCTTCTGTCGAGTTCTTCCCCCATTCTTCTGCTGAGTGCTTCCTCTCTTTCTGCCGAGTTCTGCTTCCATCTTCCATTACTGGCAGATCTTCTGCTGCTACCACAGTAAGCTGTTTGTCAATCCCTGGCTGGTATATTTTAGATAGAGAATCAGTTTTGCAACCATAACTTTTCTTTTTCAGCTTTTTTCATAGCGTTTTTAGCAGGTCCATACCGAGGGGTTTGTCCGGCTTTGATCCATGCTTTTTCCTGTTGTAGGTATTCAGCATTCTCATGTTCAACTACAGCTTTTCTATGGGCTTCCGTTGGTCCAGGTTGATCATCTGCTGGAATCAATCCTCTTGTTTGCCACTGCTTGAACAGTTCCTCTATTTGGTTCCATGTCTTCTGTCTTTTACTGGGAACTGTCCCAGCATCTGACCAGGTGTTTACTCTCTCCTTAATATCTGCAGTTGTGCCTGGCACTGCGAGTGCTCTTAACTCTGGCGACATGTTTCTTAAGTACACGGATAATATTATTAAGTTATCAAAAATGAATTACTAATCCTCTGAATAGTACCCTTGTATTCTTTATAAAGTTATCCTATGTCAAAAATAAATTTAAATGTTGTAAAAGGGTCGGGATTGGAAAATCAAAATTAGACAAATTAAATTAAAATTTTGAAATTAGGCAAATTTAAAAAATCTGAATAAATAAATTTAAATGAACAGGTTTTGACTTTGTAATATGAAAATAGGAATATGGTGGAAAATCCAAATAAACCGTGTACAGTGTATAGTCAAGTTAATGAAATTATGCAAATGTCATAAATGTGTTAACTACAATACTTCAATTCAAAGAACTACATGTAATCTTATTCTGTGTGGTGAAGAATGTATTAACTGTAACCTTATTATGTCCGCTAGGGGAGCTGTTTTATTTGGTAACTCCTCTCAAATGTATCAAATAGTACTTCCGGTTTATAAACCTACTTCCTGTTTATTTCCTCAAAATATAAAGTTCAAATTACTTTCTTTGAAAAGCATGAAAAACAAAACAACTCAATCTACTCTCAACGTTCATCTACACCATCCCTATGTATTTAATCCGTAGTTACCGGTTGTATCTTTACTCAAACTATTTCACCATCTAGTAATGCCAACTGGCTAGCTAATTAGCTTAGCAGAATAGCATTAACCACATGTGACTGGGGGAACAATGGGAACACTCAACATCTGCTGATAAATAACCACACTGCTTGACAATACAAAACAATCTTCATTTATCTTAGCTCTAAATTCTATAGATGCTGACCTTAAAAGCTGATCTCATACCAATCTTGTACACAATCGTTTCGGCTTAGAACATCACACAAAAATATACTTTTCGGCTTAAAAACTCCACACAATATACTTATTTAAACCAGACCACGCAGGTTTAACACATCAAACATATAGACTAACATGAATGGACCCAGTCCAGTGTAAAACAGATCAGGTCTGGTACCTACCCAGAGGTATTTAACACAATGTGGACTCAGTCCTATCCCAGATCAAATCTAGTGCCTCCCCAGAAGGTCTTAATACTATGTAATATTCACATTAATCGGGCGGCGCCGAAGATACAACAGAGACTAATAGAAACACTATATACAATCTCCACACCACTCGCAATCACCACGGAATTAAACAGGTAACTGTCTCACCTTTCGTTTAGGCCCAGCCAAAAACTCATTTTCTGCAGCCTAGTGTGATGCTAGTTAGCTTGCAGCCTTCCCCTCTCTTCCAGCTCTATCTCGCTTCAGGGCCCACCCAGGGACGCCAAATGTTAGTGTATTCTGAACCCTGAAGGCAGGAGAGACTGAAAAGAGTCAAGGGAAGCTTATAAAAGTTAACAGCATTTAATTACACAAAAGATGCGGTGGTGTACAAAATGAAATGTGCGAGTGGAGGCGCTCTCCTCATCCGACCGGTCAGTCCAGGTCAGCAGGTAGAAGCGGCCGATCCTTGGCTTGCTCTTCCTGTTGTCATCTGAGGTCTTCTCCTATTGCCCGGCGTCGTTGGGGGGGCGGGTCCAATGCAATTCCTGTCTTTTTCTGTTGTTAAATTGTATCATTCTGGTGTCTGTGGTTATTTAAACATTCCCTAATACACGTTATTCAGCGGTAATAAATGAGTGCTAAACCCAGTGTGCTCAGTGAACAACATCACATGTCATTTCACCTTTGATTCACGGTTTGAAAATGCAGCATTTCGCTACATGCTAATGCTAACCGGAAGTGAATAATTTTCAGAATAAAAGTATTAAGTTAATAGTTAGTGAACTTCCGGTTTTTCAGAATACAACTGATTTAAATTAAATAGTGTATTTAATTCAAATTAGGCCATATCAACATTGATTTTAATTTCTAACAGTAGAAACTCAAGCCAGACATCCCTGGAATCGTCTCAGAGAGTAGATGATCAGTGGGGCCTTGTTTTTACTGAATGATGTGGTTTTTTTATGGGGAATTCAAATATGAGCTTATTTTTAGGATTTTCGGAGACTTTGCACACGTTTTCACAAACATTTTCACGCTAGGAGTATGGGAGTACTTCCATTCGCTTTGTCTTGATCTGTAGATGTGATTTGATGTGTCGTGTGTCTCCCAACTCCTCTCCAAAGTTCAGATACTATATACAAATTCTAAAAGGTAAATAAAACATTAAACATAATGACAAAATAACAACCTGAAAGATATGTATTCTATCTACACATTTCGTAATTATCTAATCTAGTGGCCTTATAAAAGTGTTGGCTAAAGTAACGCAGAATATATATATTTTTTAATTGTAAATAATTAGAAACATTATTTATGTGCACAAGTACATGGGACCCCACCATAGCACCACACACATAACAAGCTGTCCCGAGTTCCTCCGGCTGCAGTTCCGCAGACGGCCGGTGTGTGGCAGCAGAGCGCTGGGAGCAGAGGGAGGTGAGTATATGACGGATGACGGATGCGAAAATACACCCGAACACATTTGGTACCCCGAACACATCTGGTACCGAATGATCTTCAAGATGGCGGAGTGAGAAGCAGCAACGTTGCAGGCTCGTAAAAAAAGTTTAGATTTGAGTCCTTGACTGCAAAACTGACAGGCAATAGCTTATTCATGATACACTTTAAGTTATTATAGATGCTTAAATAGTCTACTTTAACTCTTCAGTTTCCAACACTTTTGACATAAAGTGCCTGCTAGCATGACCGACCACGATTACAACTTAAAAGTTCTCCGTGAGGCGTGTGACGACCGTGACGACTCGGATATTGAGGACATGGAAGCGGACAACTCTAAGGGACACAAAAAAAATTGGGACCACACACCAACTAAAGGACCGAATCCAAAGAAATCAAAGGTTCATGGCAAAACACAAATGGCAGAGGATAGCAGCAGCACCATTCTCCAGGCAATACAAGTCTTATCCGGAAAAATGGATGAACAGACAGAGCTGTTAAAAAAGTTTGAAAAACGCATTGAAGCAAACACTGAAGCAGCTAAAGAAAATAAGAAAGACATTTCTGCTCTTCAGAAAAAGTTTGATGATCTTCTGAAAGATAACACTTTACTACGTAAGTCTGGCGAGGAGCAAGCCCGCTACAAACGGAGGTGGAATCTGAGGAGAAAACAGAAGAGAAGCTGTGATCGGGATACTCACAAGAGTTGTTCCGCTGTCTGTGGAAAAGCTGCGTGACTCAGTAGACACTGTCCATCGGCTGGGTATGAAGGATAATGCAGCTACTTCCAACAACCCACCGAGGTCAATCATCATTCAGTTCGGGATGAGGACTGTTCGTGACGAGATCTGGAAAAAGTCCAAAGATGCGAGAGTCTGCAGCGAGATGCACATTCGTTTCAAAGAGGATTTCTCCAAGGAGGACCGGGAGGCTCGCTCCAAGCTGTGGCCACTGGTTCAAGAAGCCAGGAGAAAGGGGAAGAGAGCTTTTCTGAAGGAAGGCTTCGCGCTGATTGACAACAAAAGAGTGGACCCGGAATAACGTGAAAAACACTGCAGTAATTAACTGGAGGGACAGGGAGCAGGTTTTCGGTCCTCAGTAGGTATGCTGAAGTTCTCAGTTTGAGTGTTTATTTTTTTTTAGGATTGGACTTGTCTTGGTTATATTCAAAATGTTGTGAGCTATTGCACTAAATATGTTTGTTAAGGGTTACGTTACTCAATCCTGCGCATCGATATAGCATTCCTTTGCGCATTTTCTTAAGGTTTCTATCTTTGCTCTTTCAATGTTATCGTTCATATCCTTAAATGCTAGGGGGCTAAAAAACAATGTGAAACGTAAGGCAATTTTTCTTTTTTGTAAGGAACAAAAGGCAAATTGTGTTTTTTCTGCAAGAAACTCATTCTGCAGAGGCAGATACTAAGTTCTGGAAAGTACAATGGGGAGACAAACATTTTTTTCAGCCATGGAACATCACATTCGGCTGGAGTGATGATTTTATTTAACAGGTTACCTGGAAATATAATTGACCACAGGAGTGATACAAACGGTCATTGGCTAATGGTTGTGACTGATGTTAATGGGACTAATTACATACTGGTGTGTGTTTATGGATATAACAGAAAGATTAAAAACAATAATTTTCTTTCAATCTTGTGCCAAAAATGAGAGGAATGGAAAGTACTTTATATGACTGATAAGATTATAATCGGAGGGGATTGTAATGTAGTTCATGATGAGTGGTTAGATCGTCTTCCTTTAAGGGGACATTGTCATAATTTTAATGATTCTATTATTCACTTGGCCTCTAAACTTAATTTAACTGATGTTTGGAGAATAAATAATCCCTCAAAGTCACAATATACCTGGTTTAACTCTTCTAACAATGGTCAGTGTTCTAGGCTCGATTATTGGTTATCTCTATTAGTTTAACTAATAATGTCTCAAAGTGTGACATTTCAGCATCACCTCTGACTGATCACTGTGTCATCTCTTTGTCCTTTTTACTATGCAACTTCAGTCCCAATCTTAAACCTATATGGAAATTCAAAAATAGTCTTTTGGAGAATGCAGATTTTTGCAAAAAGATCAAACAACTGATAAAAGAAACTCTGGCTTTGGATATGTCATCTCTCAGTAAATGGGAATGGTTTAAATTTAGTGTGAGACAGATTGCGATACATTCCAGTAAATACTCCTCTAGATTAAAGAAACAAAAACAACAAGAGATGACAAGTGAAATTAATAATTTATGCCTTAAAGCTGAGTTATCATTGGATGAGCAAATTAAACTGAACAATTTACAAACTCTATTAGACAATATGTATTTGGAAAAAGCTAAGGGAGCTTTTATTCGTTCGAGAGCCCGATGGATTGAGCAAGGAGAGAAAAACACTTCTTATTTCTTCAATCTTGAAAAGCAAAGACAATTGAAAAAGAAAATCCAAAAACTGAGTGTTAATGACGTCACTATTGAAAATCAAGACCAGATAAACGAAGAAATTAGACTTTTTTTATAGCAATTTATATAACTCAAAGTTTTCTAAAGAAAATTGTGATAACTTTTTTGGTAAAATTACAGAATTCAAAAAGACAATAGATGATCCTTTTAAACAGTATATGGACGATCGACTAAAAATTGAAGAATTAGATAGTGCATTACTGCAAATGTCTGATGGCAAATCACCAGGGCTGGATGGTATAACCATAGAGTTTTACAAATATTTTTGGTCAGATTTGCGAAAAATGCAGGAAATCTTTTGCCAATCATGAAACATGGCCTTATTACCTTAATTCCAAAACCAAATAAAAATAATCTTTTGTTGGATAATTGGAGACCTATTACCCTACTATGTAATGATTACAAACTGTTAGCACATGTTTATGCTAACAGGTTAAACTCAGGTCTGAATCAACTAGTAGATGAATGTCAATCAGCCTTAATTAAGGGCAGAAGTATTCATAACCATACCAAACTGATTTTGGATATGCTCGATTACCAGGAGTTTATTGATACTGAAGGTCTCATACTATTTCTGGATTTTTATAAGGCTTTTGACACTGTTGAACATTCCTTTTTAATGGAAACTCTAACATTTCTGGGTTTTGGTGAACATTTCTGCAACATAATTAGGATGCTCTATTCGGACATCTATAGTTCTGTATCTTTGAACCCTGGAATGAGCCCTGGGATTAAGGGTTTAAGTGGTATTCGACAGGGTTGCCCTATTTCACCAAAATTATTTATTCTGACCACCCACGTTTTAACAATGCTTATTATAAAGAATCACAAAATATTAGGCATTACCCTCTTTGACAAAGAATTTAAAATTAGTCAATTTGCGGATGACACATCCATTTTCCTAAAGAATAAATCCATGGTAAAGGAAACTCTTAACACAATTTCAATTTTTTCAAAAAAATCAGGGTTATCTCTTAATCTTTCAAAATGTGAATTACTCCCTATCCATTCATGTGATGATTCCATTATTGACTCTATTAGAGTGGTACCTGAAGTGAAATATTTAGGAATAACATTATCTAAAAATTATATCAGGAGAGAAGATCTTAATATTTGTAACCGTATGACAGATATGAAGAAATCTCTCAGTCGTTGGTTAACTAGAGATCTTACTATTGTTGGCAGAGTTCTTCTTACTAAAGCAGAAGGTATATCTAAACTTATTTATCCATGCCACTCGTGTTTTGTCTCTTCGGCCAATATTAAAAAAAAAAAACTCAATTATTTTCCAATTCTTGTGGAGAAATAAAATTCACTACATTAAAAAGTCACAGCTTGTTAAAGAATATGATAAAGGCGGAATTAAAGCTTTAGACTTTGAATCGATGATTGGAACAATTAAAATAAAATGGTTGAAAGCTTTTTTGTCCCAGCCAGAATCCATGTGGTTCCATATTCCAAAGGCCATATTGAAACGTCTAGGAGGGTTTGATTTTCTTTTAAAATGTGATTTTGAGGTTAATAAGATTCCGACCAAACTTTCATAAGCAGATACTTCATTATTGGAAAATGATATTTACCCAACATTTTTCTCCTCATGGATCTACTTTATGGAACAATAGAGTGATTATTATAAACAGAAAATCCTTGTTTAGGAGTGATTGGCACGCTTTGGCATGAGAGGGGTATTTTGTTTGTTAGTGATTTACTAGATTGCAATGGTAAACTGCTAGATGTTTTGGCTTTTTCAACGAAATACAATATAACGTATACTGCTAAAGATTATAACAAAATCTGTAAAGCAATTCCTGTACCACTTATTGAAATGATTCATAATACTTTACTGTACTCAAATGTTGTATTATTTTGGGTAAATACCATTTACATTGTAGTAAATGGAGAGGAAGCAAGCCCTCCTTTCCCTGTTTCATAAATGAGTTCAAGTCCTTTTTTCTGTCCCTTAGGAAAATACAATCTTGTAACATGTCTATAAAGATTTGCAATGACATTTCCAAATGGCTATTATTTTAAGTAAGCTTAATGCCTCTCAAATGTTTTTGTGCCTTTATGCTTTTTTTTTTCTCTCCCCCTGGCTCTTATTGAATGTATTATTGTTGTCTTATTGTGAATGAATGTCTTGCACTTATGTTGATAAGTTGATGATATCCTCACCGAGCTTTTGTATGTTTTAAAAATGTAAAAAAAAAAAAAAGAAAGAACACATCTGGTACCTACTGTCACTACCCGATCCGTCCCCCTGCCCAATCGGTACTGCGCATGTGCGAGATGGTCCGCCATATTGGACAACTCCGGACGGCAACCCAAGATGGACACTTGACACAGTGGCTTTTAGCAAAGCTCAAAAATAAAATGAGAGAGAGATGAGTTATTGTTATTACAACGTGACTTCACTATTATTTAACAACTCTTTTTATTGGGTTCTTTTATTTGGGGTTAAGTACATTGTCAGAATAAGTGAGGAATTAATTTAACTTCTGTTAGACAGCTATATGCCATACATCTTTGCATACATTCACAGTAAATATGTATTCAGTATGATAGCTAACAGAAGTTAAATGTATGATGTATGTTAGGGTCAGAGATGGCAAAAGTACACACATCCTTTACTCAAGTAAGTACAGATACTCGTGTTTAAAAATACTCTGGTAAATGTAGAAGTACTGACTAAACTTCTTTACTCAAGTAAAATTAAAGAAGTATGGGCTTCGAAAAGTACCCATAACTAGCAGCTGTTTTAAAGAGTACCTGACCTCCCTTTATATTAATAGAACAATAATGTCATTGTTAGCTAATGAATGTTTCCATGCTGAACAACGGCAACATGACAACGTTTCCATTGGTCCCTCTTCTTTAGAGAAGACCAGGAAGTGATGGATACACGGATCGTGTTCAAATCAATAGGCACGCAATGACTCTAAATAATAATGATCACGCCACCAAACACAGATTAAAATTAAAGTAACCAGCCTGTTTTGAAAATGTAAGAAGTATAAAATACAGGTATTTGTGTTAAACATTTTTAGATGTAAAATTAAAAAGTCGTCAGAAAAATAAGTAGTGGAGTAAAGTACTGATACCAGAAAAATGTACTTAAAGGTGGGGTAGGTAATTTTGGAGGAACCAGCTCGAGTGCGCTAGAATTTGAAAGTACACAACCGAAAAAAATCTGCCCCTTCCTTACAGAGCCCCTCCCCCAACATGCACATGACCAATGAGAGCACGAGATAAGTTTGTGCACGAGATGGAAGCCGCGGACCGAGGCAGCTAATTGGAGTTGCTTTTTACAGCGCCATGGCTTCCACAGCTTCCACAGATGAAATATTTGTATATATTTATTGTCAAAGCATTTAATTTATTCATTGCTATCGGGATGTTAAAAGCATTCCATGGAATATAACAAAAAGTGTTTCTGAAGTGAATTACCTAACCCACCTTTAAGTGCAGTAACAAAGTATTTGTACTCCACTACTTCAATCAATCAATGTTTATTTATATAGCCCAATATCACAAATGTTACATTTGTCTCAGTGGTCTTCACAGTGTGTACGGAATATCAGTATGACAATACGACACCCTCTGTCCTTAGATCCTCACATCGTACAAGGAAACACTTCCAGAGAAAACCCACAATTTAAAGGGAAAATGGGAGAAACCTCAGGGAGAGCAACAGAGGAGGGATCCCTCTCCCAGGACGGACAGACGTGCAATAGATACCGTGTGTAAATCGAAGAGATAATACATTTTACAGCGTAGGTTGACCAAATATTTGGAAATGCATGTGTCTAGCAACATGATTAGCCTCGACTCAGGATCCCGACACAAAAAAGAGATTTGGGGGACACTGGGTTAATCGGAACATGAGAGTACACAGGTACAAACAGCCAGAAAGACGGAGTAAGGTTCCCCTCTCAACAGTCCAAGCCTATAGCAGCTAAACTAACGTGTCTACATACATGCACTCACTTAGGATAGGTTGAGGGAAAAGGGTAGCAAGTAAGAAGTAGGAAACAGAGGTGGAGAGGCACACACAGGGAAAAAGGTCCCCATTGGAACCTGAATTTGTCAGAGGTAGGAGTGGGTCAGTGACTACGTTCCACACTCCCCGGCCGGGCTAGGTGTTCTCTGCAACCAGTTACCCTCTAATAAACCTCGAGAGGTCATAGAGAGGAAAGGTTTGGATAAAGTTTTAAATATAAGATATAAGTTTTTAGAATTTAATTGAAAGAGTAAGAACTAAAATGTATAGGTGAAGATTATTTCATTTTATCACTGCTTTATCAAAAAGGAAGGTCTTAAGCGTACTCTTAAAAACGGATAGGCTGTCTGAACACAAACTGGAAGCTGATTCCACAAATGTGGAGCTTGATAAGAAAAGGCTCTGGCTCCCATTGTACTTTTAGAGACTTGAGGAATAACCAACAACCCTGCATTCTTGGAACGCAATGCATGTAGGACAGTAGTGAGTTCTTTAAGATAAGATGGCGCCTCTCTTTACTTTCGTTGACGAAAAATGAGGAGACGAAATATTATCAAAGATAACGTTACATCTCTGATAGTCAGTTTTTCTCCCAGCAGTTCCATTTCCGGTGCTGCGGCAGGGCAGCAGCTGTGTGTCTGTGCTGCGCGCGGCGGTACATTTGAATTACACCAGGCAGCTGCAAAATATGAACTGTCAGGAAGACTCGGGTCTAACTCATGGTCTAACTAACCTTATTCAACATAAAATAAAATGGCAACAACAGGGCTTGGGAGCAGTGGTCGCACTCGCGTTAACTAAATACCCCCCTGTGATTGATAAATTGTGCACTCGACGGATAATAATGGATTATGACGGAAATGTTACAATCCTGTCTGTCAAAATGACTGACAACGAAAAAGTCTAAAGCCACCACTGCTTGGGAGAAAGAAACTATGTGATATTTGAGCCCATTTTTGCTACAAAGAGGCGGAGAAAAAAAGCGAATGCATTGTTTTATCAGTAGGGAAGCAATGTGGCCACAACACAGCTGGTACAAACACCACAAACCTGACCAGATAATCTCTGCAAAGCTTCTCAATCATTCAACCTGTGTTTTTCATCAAATAAGGACAAGATATAATGTTATTTATTTATATATACTAAAATGACAAATGATTGGTTTTGGCTAGACTAGTTTGACTGAAATGTTCTATATAATCTGATGACTAAAAAAAGACTCAATAGTTTTCATTGACAAAAAGTAGACTAAAATAATTAGTTTTCTTTGACTAAAATAAGACTAAAATGCTCAGACTTTTAGTCGACTAAAACTTGACTAAAATAGTTACTGTTTTAGTCGACTAAAATAAGACTAAAATGCTCAGACCTTTAGTCGACTAAAACTTGACTAAACAGGATGAAGGTGACTAAATATGACTAAAACTAAAAAGGAAATTTAACACAGGACTAAGACTAAATAAAAAAATAGCTGACTAAATTAACACTAGGGAGCCAGCGTAAGGCAGCCAGAACAGGAGTAATGTGGTCCCTTTTCCTAACTCTGGTTAGTACACGAGCTGCAGCATTTTGAATCAGCTGAAGCGACTTGACTGACTTCTTGGTACACCCTGATAATAAAGAGTTACAATAATCCAGCCTTGAAGTAACAAATGCATGGACTAGTTTCTCTGCATCGTTTTGAGGTAAAATATGCCTAATTTTGGCAATGTTGCGTAGATGCAGGGGCGCCGTAAGGGGGTGAAAAGTTAGGACGATTCTAAGGGCCCGTGACTGACAGGGGCCCCAAAATGTTTAGAACATTAAGGAAAAAATGTTTAAGTAACCTTTCATCAATGATCAATAATTAACATTAATAGGACGTCATATTGATAATGTACTCACTAAACGTACGATTCATTTGACTTATTTTCTTCCAAAACTTAATTATCCAAAGCATCAAACACCCCTCTCTATTTATATGTATTGGTTTGGTCCGGCCTCCAAACGCTGTGCGACACCGGCACTTTCTAGCAGAGAGTGAGAGCATGTGAGCAGGGATGCTAGTACTTGTGTGTGCCATGTCTCAACGACTAACAAAGTCAGGCTTTCAAGAAAGAAAAGAAAGGAGAGAAAGAGAGAGGGACTAAACAGTATGTCACCCAGTTTTTCAAAAGAAAAGTTGGGTGTGGTCCATGAGTGGTGGAAATTAGTCTGTTAGCTAAGCGTAGTCCATTGTAAATAATAATTGTAATGTTTTCCCGACATTAAAGGTGGGGTAGGTAAGTTTGGAAACCGGCTCGAGATACACTTTTTGTTATATTCCATGGAATGCTCTTATCCCGATAGCAATGAATACATTAAATGCTTTGACAATAAATACATACAAAAATGTCATCTGTGAAAGCAGTGCGCTGTAAAAAGCACGACCAATTTCAAATTCGGGCGCACTAGAGCTGGTTTCTCCATTCTTACCTACCCTACCTTTAAGTACTGTACTGCTCCACTCCCATTCAGGCAAATAGTGTTTCGCTAAGCTGAACAGCCAATCAGAGTGATTTATTTTGCCAGCAGCGGAAGGTGTCGGCTTGGTGAGTAGGGCGGCAGGACGCTCATCGACGGCCAGACATCTATCGACGGCCGAAATCGGCTTGGTGTGTCAAGGCCTTTAGACTACTACCACAAATACAATGAAGTACTTTTACTGTGTACTTTTTGAGTAATAGCCTACTCTGTCAAACTCTCCTCCCGAGTATAATCATTCATGTATTCTGTTATATTTGTTGAGGGATAAAATTATTTTTTGCAATACGTTCTACATGTAATTGATACTGTTGGACTCAGTACTACTCCCACAAGTACAATCAAGTACCTTTACTGTGTACTTTTTGAGTAATACTCGGTCAAACTCCTGTCCTGAGTACAATAATTCATAGTTCATAGAGTAAAATACATGAATTATTGTACTCAGGACCGGAGTTTGGCCAAGTATTAATCAAAAAGTACACAGTAAAAGTACTTGATTGTACTTGTGGTAGTAGTCCAAGTAGTACTGAGTCCAACAGTATCAATTTCACTAAAAACTTATGACAAAAAATCCTTTTATTCCTCATCAAATATAGCAGAATACATGCATTATTGTATATTCGAATATTCGACTCCCCAAAACGATAGATAGGAGATATTTTCTTGCCAGACACTTCCTTTACCTTAGTTGGAGCAATGGCATCTATAATATTTTTAATTTTTGAATTAAAATGATCTACTAGCTAATTTACTGAGATGTTAGCAGGGGCAAGTGTGGAAGAAAAATTCTGAGTAAACATTTCCCTAGTATTTTCAGTTAAATATCGCTTTGTGGTTACCTCTTTTTGAACAGTTTTGTGAACAGAAATAGAGCTCTCAAAGAAAACACAGGAATGATCAGAGAGCGCAACATCAGTCACCACAACCTCAGAGATATTCAGACCCTTTGAGATAATTAAGTCCAGAGTGTGCCCCTTATTGTGCGTGGGCTCCGTCACATGCTGAGTCAGTCCATGGCTATCAAGAACACAAAACAGTTCTTTTGCCCCTCTGTCCTGAGGGTTGTCAACATGGATGTTAAAATCACCAACAATAACTAAACGGTCAAAGTCAATACACACTATAGACAGCAGTTCAGTAAAGTCATCATAAAAGCTTGCACAGTATTTTGGTGGTCTATAGATATTTAGGAACAGAGCTCGAGAGGAGCATTTCAGCTGAAGGGCCACATATTCAAAAGAAGCAAAGTTCCCATAAGATGTCTTCCTGCATTGAAGGGAATCATTGAACAGAATAGCAACTCCACCCCCTTTCTTATGCATTCTTTCCTGACTCATAAAACTAAAGTTGGGAGGGGTTGATTCGATAAGAACAGCTGCATTGTTATTTTGTTCAATCCAAGTTTCTGTTAAAAACATAAAATCGAGATTGTGCTCCGTGATAAAATCATTGATTAAAAATATTTTTCCTGCCAAAGACCTGACATTTAATAAAGCTAGTTTAAGTTTGTTAAACACACTATCAGTCATGTTTTTTGTAACAAGCTGTGGCTGACATGGAATCACTGCTAAATTAGATAAACTCACACAAACGTTTGAGCGCTTCCTGTATCTAAGATGATTCACCGCTCTTAATCTATTACCTATCAACACAGATATTGGCAAAGCTATAGGCAGGCAGGGCCCCGGCATGTCCTGGAAAGAGTTGAGAGTGCCATACGCCCTTGAGCCTGGACCCAGCACATATCAGTAAGAGATTGTTGCATTTCGTACACACACATCCTTATCAGGCTTCGGAGACTGCAGATGCTTTCTTGAAGGGAGGGGCGGTGGTTGACGTAGGCACGGTGATGGAGACGGGGGAGATGGTGCGGGGGTAGAAGACATGCTGCCAGGGGGGGGAGGTGGTTGACGTAGGCATGGTGATGAAGACGGGGGAGATGGTGCGCGTCTCCGCGGTGATTTTGGTGGGCGTCGTTGAGGAGCGGGGGTAAAGGACATGCTGCCAACCCTGCGTATCGCCTTAGTTTGGTCTTTGGACTCCAGGAAGGAATCGGTGCCAACCCTCTGTATCGCCTTCATGTGTTCAGGGGGGGGTTGACGGGCAGTGGAGACTCCTCCATGTGTCTCCTATAATCAAAACATTCCTCAGGCGGGTGCAGTGATAATTCTTCAGGGTTTTCTGCGCGATGTGTTGTGTCTTTCTCCTGTTTTGATTCCTCTTGCCGCTTGTCCTTGGCAGAGGGAACAGATTGATGATGCAGGCAGTTGAAAATGTTAGAGATAAACAATTTCACTCCTGACTTGTTCAGGCATTCTCCATTTGCCTTGAAAAGATGTCTGCGATCCCAGAAAAAGTTAAAATTGTCAATAAATTGACAGAATGGTCAGTACAGGCAGTTGAAAGCCAGGTGTTCAGTGCAAACAATCTGCTGAATCTCTCCACTCCTCTTCTGACTGGCGGTAGAGGGCCACTGATGAACACCTCCGCATTTAGAGAGCTGACAGTTTCCAACAAACATTTAAAGTCTTCTTTCAGCACTTCTGACTCTTGTTTCACAACATAATTTGTTCCAATGTGTAGTACCACATTCTTCACAGTTGGATGTTCAGCCCCAATATGCAGGATCTTCTCAGCCAAGTCAGAGACCACATCCTTGGGAAAACAGAGTACTTTGGTGTTGTTCTTATTACACAGACCTTTTACATCTCTTACAGCAGAGTCACCCACAATCAGAGTTTCAGGCCCAGTTGTTAGCTTTCCCTCTAGCCTTTTACTTTTGGAGTAGCTATTGGTCCTTACCCTGCTGTGTGAAGAGGACAGGTTATCCAGGTCATCAGAAAGAGATCTCCGGTTCTCGGTCAGCGGAGCGTATCTGTTCTGGATTGGCACACTTGGTGGTTTAGGAGGATTGTTTGTAATTCTCCCTTTAGCAGCTCTCCACTGCGTTTTCCTAGTAGGAACAGGGGTTGAAGAGGCGCTCTTCCTGGGTGATAACAATGCAGGCCAGCCGGTCGCATCACAGGTTTCAGAGCGCTGGCCGCTGCCTGTTATCCGTCCTCCCAAATCCCATGGAAATGATTTACTCTTCGGCTTTGCACCCAGAGAGTTCCAGGGAGGACTACCACTTGTAGATTTATTACCCAGTACACAGCCCTCCTGTTCCTTGGAATCCTTGTGGCTGCTAACTAGCTGTGAGTTAGCATACCCTTCTCCATTATTTTGCAACACTGGTAAAGTGGTGTCATTCCCACGACATAGTCCATTCACTTCCACATTAACTTCCAACCGTTGCATTTTCATTTCCAACACATCGATCTTCTGTATAAGTTTGTGGAAGTCATCTGTAGAGAACGGAGGCATTTTGCTACCAACTAGTATGCAGTAGCCTACCAGGCTTTAGCTGTTGCTAGGCCACGCTACTGTAAGACTGAGGTCGTCGTAAAAATGTTGAAATATGGCTGAAACCCTCCGTCTATTTACGAAGATGAACTGTTCCAGTGATAAGTTAATGTCCAGGAGCCGCTGCTCGAAGTTTTCAGAGAATAAGAATAGGAAAATCAGCATAAAAAGTAAGCAGAGGCAGGAGCAAGCAGAAAAGTGTCTGCACTGTAAGAAAGATAAGATAAGACGTTCGTATAGTATGTATATAAGTTAAATTTGGCATAGTTTGCACTCTACACCACACTCACTAACCTGGTCGAAATATTTCCACACATTACTCCTTTCTCACGCCATGTCTGTTGTGTAGGATTCTTCTTAGAGTGTAAATAATTACCGGACTATGACTGGTAAAATATGTTGAATACCAGCAAAACTAAATCTCTCCTGTCAAAATGTCTATGTACTTTGCCGCCACACACGGTTGCCAAGCAGCGCTTATTGTTGTTTAGGCTGGCCACTCATGTGTCGCGAGTGTTGACAGGGGGCGGGGGAGCACGCTCATGAACTGTTAGCGCCGGAACCTCGCAACGGCTGCGGAGCGCATTTGCGCCACATTTGGGCATAAGATGAGGTTTGAGTCTGCGTGATCTGCTTGTAGGGAGGGGCAGCAGCCATATAATTAGCTAGATCTGATGGATTTGGACATAAACGCAGGTGAAGTATAACCGGACGCGCGAGAGAGAGATCAGCACCTGCAGCTCTGCCCGCTGTGAGGGACCGGTGAGCGGAGTAAAACACACCTTTAGACGTCAACTAACACATTTAGCTATGGCACTGTTGTATACATTGAATTATTCAATTTGAAAATATGTAATCAACTTAGGCATCCCTCCCAAAAAATTTAAAATGAATAACTCATATTCGAATACCTGAATAATTATTCGAATATTCGATTTATCGTTCCCATCCCTAAAAAGTACCTCATTTTATTTTTGGTAGCAAGTCAAGTCTAGGACTGAGTACAACAGTGTCAGTTTTATTAAGAACTTATGGTACAAATTATTTGTATCGCAAAAAAAACATGCATTCTTTTACTCTTGTACCAGCGTCAGTGCCGCATCTCAGCGATTACCGTAAAGGCGCGATTAATCACGCACTCAAAAATGAAGAGCTGCTGATTTGACCAAGCCTACGCGAGAGACGGCTGAGTTGACCGCAGTACCGGAATGGAATGGCCAGTGTTACACACACACAGACACACACACACACACACACACACACGCCGGACATCTCCTTCATAAAACTAATAATAAGGCGTAATAATCGGGCAGTTCGATGTGTGTGTGTGTGTGTGTGTGTGTGGGGTTGGTTAAAACGAAGCAGCCTGCAGTTGCTCTTTAGCTGTTCTAATGAAGGTAAACACAGTGAAGGCACAGCTCCACTTCCTACTTGGCGAACCGGTAACTTTCTCGTGCGCACAAGAACGTATCTCTTGCGCACGAGAAAGTATATCGTGATGAGCAAAACCGTGTCACTTGGCCCAGGTGGTTTCCACAGAACGGACAAAACATGTTTAACGACCATAAACACACTCGTACCGTCCATAGGTACCGGCGGTCAATCCGCCAAAACAAACTTAAGTTTGTGTCAATCACTTGCACGTCACTTCTGGTATGATGGACATTCCCTCTCCGGTTTGATTCTCTAGTTTGTTAAAGTGTTTCAGCAAATGTTAAAGTGTTTCGAGACTTGTACATTTGTCTCAGTTCTTGTAAAAGTGTTTCGCTAATGTAATTTTGTTTTTATAAAATGTAATTTTGTTTTATAAAATGTAATTTTGTCTCTAGCTTTGTAAAAGTGTTTCGCATCTTGTTAATTTGTTTTTGTTAATGTTAAATTGTTTTTTCTTTGGTAAAAGTGTTTCGCTAATGTAAATTAGTTTTATAAAATGTATATTTGTCTCAAGCTTTGTTAAAGTGTTTCACACTTTGTAATTCTCGTTTGCATTTCTCAGTTCTTCTTCTTCTAACCAGGCTTCGTGTGATTCTGTTTATTTGTGCCTTACTTTGACCATCCGTTCACTGTTATTGATCATTGTGGAGAGAGGCAGACGTTTTGTTTTGTATTATAGCAGATATCGGATGGAATCAATACATGGGCTGCACAAGTTGTCGTGTCCGACTATCACAAGTAGAATCATAATAAAAATACGCCAGTAAAATGTGCCTGTAGAAAACGGTTTATGCCACAATAGGATAGCAATAGCAAGTAGTCAGTTTAGCTTCGGTTGCTATGCTAACATCACCCGTTTTATACCAGAGAAACTTTCATAACAGCGTTGTGATGCCAAACAGCGTCAATTCAGACTGACACACATTCACTTAGGCTAAGGGGAACTGGGGATATGTATCAGCTGCTTGTGTGAGTCGGACAGTGAATACTTTAGAGCGGCCGCTGCAGTGTGAGCTAACCGGGAGCTAACGGGAGAATAAACTGGAAGAGCAGCCAACACTGCAGCGGTCGGTAAATGCCGCAGAAACCACGGAACCACGGCACTCTGGAGAAAGGTATAAGGTTGGAGAAGTCGTTATTTAATTTAATCTGGCTTCGTGTGATTAAAAGCAACACGATCATCGGCCCGACGCAGTTCCCCGTTGTTGTTGTTGTGTGAGCGCCGTAACGCCGTTGGGGAGCAAATCAGCGATGTAAACGGTGACGTCATGACGCAGCAGCGGCAGCACCAGTCGGGCTCTGGGCAGTGTGAACAGAGCGGGAGCAGAAAAGGGAAACCGGAGCTGAACCAGAAAAGCTCTAGCTCGGAGCTAGAAAGGGAAAAGGGCTGGTGTGAAAGCCGCATCAGTGCAGGTATTCAGGCTCCATTGAATCCCCCTCTGGTTATTGTGCTGAAAGAGGGAGTAACAGACAGGAGAAAGGGTTATACACACCTATATAGCACACCTATTGGATGGGAAATTGCCTTGGGGAGATAAGGTGTGGTCTTTGTTCCCAACTGAAGTTATGGACCTTTATTATTTGTGAGTTTAACAAAGTATGACAAATGGCATCAGTAACAGATGTGATATGAATTTCTATAAAGTTGTCTCACATTCTTGGTCATATTTTATATACAGTATGTAATGAGTATAACATGTCCAGTAAGTATAAAGTGTTTCCTAATACTGTGTATTCAACCACTATGGAATATGTGGGCAGACACAACTGAGTTGTTCTGTGTGTGAAGTAACCTCAAGTCACTCCGCAGGCACATTTTGATGCAGACCGGTTTGTCAAGACAAAAAAGGGCAAGACTAGGCTGAGTGCAGAGGCTATACCCACCATCTTCGTGCATCGCCCTGTGGTCAAAAAGAGAAGGGCCCCTGCACCACTATTCACCCCGGGACCTGTATCTACAAAGCCCATAGCTCATGATCACAGCGATAGTGTGAAAGGTGACACAGGTATAATAAGTATGAACTCTTAGTAACAAAAGTAATATTTCTTATTTTTAAGTGGTATCATATTTTAAATGTTCGAACATTTACAGTGCCATGTCTTCTACTTACATTAGTCTCAAAGATTGAGGGAAGAAGGGAAGGGATAACTGCCCTCCACCTGCCAGCACCCAGCCAGCAAACAACAAAAACAAGCAAGGTGTCCCGTCATGTACCTGGAAGTTTGGGTTGGCAAAATGGAGTAAGAGAGGGACTTGAAAAACAGAACTATGCAACTGTGGTGGAACCAATGAGAGATGTGCTACGCAGAGCTACATTCACATGGACTGATGAGGCACAGAGTAGTTTTCAGCAGGTTAAACTACTCATCACAGACAGTTCATCACTTGCTCTTTTTGACCCGTCACTGCCCACCATAGTGTCTACAGATGCCTCAGACTATGGCATAGGTGGGGTGCTGACACAGATGGTAAATGGTAAATGGACTGTACTTATATAGCACTTTATCCAGTCTTTACGACCCCTCAAAGTGCTTTACATACTACATGTCATTCACCCATTCACACCCATTCATACAGAGCAGTACCACTTGCTCTAGGACCTAACATTGTGAAGGCCCGGGAACAGCCGGAAAAACCATCCCCCTTAAGCACCGCGGCTTTGAGGGGAATATACTACCTAGAGAGACTGCTATGTGTAGGCCTGGAAGTGACCAGTGCCGACCCCCCCCCCCCCCCCCAGCACCGCGGCTTTGAGGGGAATATACAACCTATCAAGACTGCTGTGTCTAGGTCTTTGAGGCAGCGACAATGAGCTTTCCCCCCCAAGCATGCAGCTATGAGGGGAATATACTATAATGAAATAAATATAATCTAACCCAGCAACCACCTGGTATGCAAAAACAGAATTCTACAGATATACATCTTTGAACGTTTACTCATCATCGAGTAATGCAAGAGTTCATGGTTGTTTGTGCTGAAAGGATCTCATTCCTGTGAGGCATGATATAGCGCTGGTGGGCAGAAGATGACCGACGGCCCAGGATACTCAGGGTTGAGGTAGGTGGATATAGAGCTGCGGTTGTGGCTGTGCAGATTCTTAAACAGTGGGAATAGCGATCTGGGGTCAGATCGCAGCTTAGGCAGAGATCACGCAGCTTGGACGAGAACCCTCGTCGTTGGGTTTGCAGCCATTGAATAAACATGGGTGCCGACCCATGTGTCAGAGGGCAATGATGCGAGAAGTTCAGCATGGAAGATAAAGGACAAAGAAAACAGTGTTAGTTTTAGCAATGATTATTCGGGGTTCCTTGACTCCCCAAACAGAACTGTCAGACATTGAATGTTTCAAAACAGTGTGTATATTTGATCTCCAAAGTTAATTCAGTAAGGGAGAGATTATGCTGAGGATTAAAAGGTGAGAGGTCTGTGTATATTCACCACCTGAGAAACCAATAGAAAGCTGTAACAACTGCATCTGACGTTTATCAATGTATAATGAAACCCCTTTGCCTGAACTTATACATTAACCTTTGCACAGGTGCGAAGTTAAGAGGCAGTCTTTATCATTGCGTGGAGGACGTGCCTGCTTAAGGCCCTTGAGGAGCAAATGAATTAACTCTAGCGTGGCTTAATACTTAGCACTTGAAGATTGCAGGACTTGAATGAAAATACAATTAATGCATGAACAACTATTATATCTATTGCATAAGTACACAGAGGAGGTTGGGACAGAAGAAGATAAAGTACCAAGCTGAATTGTATGCTTTGAATCATGCTCTTGGTTGGAGCCAGAATATGGGAAATCCTTGAGGGGCTTGACGTGTAGATTCATAGTCATTTGGTTCAAAGAAGGGCATGGCAAGCTGGTGGGGCAACCACTCATTGTGAAATCCCCCGAACCAGCAGAAGGCGCAGCATCTGTAAGTAACTAGAGAGGATCTGAAGACATCACAAGGTCATTTATAAAAGAATGAACCTAACATTCATGGAGAGAGAAGTAAAATAGGATGGGGTGAGCTGCGCTCCCTGTGATACTGACTATTGCATGGAGCAAGACTTCTGATGCTCAGGCAGTCTGCTGGCTATTGCGAGACTTCTGATCTCTCAGGCAGTCTGCTGGCTATTGCGAGACTTCTGATCTCTCAGGCAGTCTGCTGGCTATTGCGAGACTTCTGATCTCTCAGGCAGTCTGCTGGCTATTGCGAGACTTCTGATCTCTCAGGCAGTCTGTTGTGTATTAGTAAAAAGACATTAATGAAGCAAGGGACAGAGGATACGGGTACTAACCTCTTTACTGTTGTTCATGCTAGTAGTAGTAACGATGCTGTTTCAATCACATTAGTATGCATAAAAAGTGACAGGTGACACGCCCCCAATTATGCAAATGAGCTAAGTCCCGCCTCCCCTCGCCTCCCATTGGTCGAGAGCTTTTTATGAGAGCTATGTCCCGCCTCCCATTGTTTGAGACCTTTTGATGTGAGGGGTGATGTGTTATAAAGGGTAGGTGTGAAAAGCCCCCCTGTGGAATGCCTTTGTTGTCTATTTCTTTGATGTGTTGATTAAGGTAGTCTCTTTGAAGTTATGCTGTCTGGTCCCTCAGGGGGTTATCTAATCTAATTAGCCTTTGATGTTTTGCCCTTTGATCTTAATCTAGGTATTTTTATGAGTGAGACATGGTTTGTTGTCTAATTCCTTGATGTGTCGATTAAGGTAGTCTCTCTGAAGTTATGCTGTCTGGTCATTCAGGGGGTTATCTAATCTAATTAGCCTTAGATGTTATGAGCCTGTGATCTTAATTTAGGTATTTTTATGAGTGAGACATGTGTCGGTTAAGGTAGTCTCTCTGAAGTTAGGATGTCTGGCCACTCAGTGTGCCCCCGGCCTCTCCCCCTTTTTCTCCACCCTTGCTCGGCAAGGAGATTGTGGGGGGTGGAATTAGATGAAAATAGAAATAGGCTCAAAACTAAATAAAAGACAGTAATTTCCACTTACCAAGTCACCTTTCAAAAAAGAAAAATGGCCGAAATGAGACAACAGCTATCCGCCGGGGGTCCAGTCAAGAAAACGAATGTCTATGCTGAGTGCAGATGCATACAGCCAGAGATCTATGCACAAACTTCTCTTGTGTCTCTGTTGGTCAAACAGGGTGATCCCCTACTCTGAGGACAATTAACACACACACACACACACACACACACACACACACACACACACACACACACACACACACACACACACACACACACACACACACACACACACACACACACACACACACACACACACACACACACACACACACACACACACACACACACAGAGTTGCCCCTTTGATGTGGGGTAGAGATAAGAAATCCCCCTGGTTAAACACATGGATAAAAGGACTCTTTAAAGCAGAGACATGGCAGCCCCTCAACATAATAAGTCCCGCCCTCCCCCTCCAGATCATTTAAAAGTGAGAACGCCTCAATGATATTCGTTGAAACACTAAACATGGATCTGAGAAAAAACAAATCTCTCCCCGCGAGTTGCAGCCTGGAGCAAACGCCTGGAGGACCACCAACCCCTCCAACAATCTGGACCCCCGATCTCGACAGCTATATGGCGGAGATTGATATTACTGAATGGATGAACGTGTGTGAACCTCCATCTACGCCATCCGAGTCTCCAGAGGGATCAACAGATTGTCCCAATTGCCCACCAGTAGGTCCTGATGTGCCGTGCTTTTGCCCGCTTCCAGTGAGTAATGACGCAGAACGTGTTCGGACAGCGGCATTCCTGCATACGGTAAAAGCTGTGGTAGTTCATCTGCTAGATAGGGTCCTGTATCTGTACAGAAAAGAAAAATGTTATGGATGTCAAGTCGACCATCCTAATCAGATGCAACACGAGTGTTTGTTTCCGACCGAAGAATACTATCTGGATCGTAACTATGATGAAGTGGTAAAGAGACTGTGGACCGTTCGTTTCATTCCAGCCATTCGGGACGCTCTACACCATAGCCACCTTTATGTCTCGGAGAGGAGAGTCTTTGGAGCTACCGAGGCGATTCTGCATAATCTCAGAAACACCAGACTCTTTGAGGCTAAAATCGAAAAGCTTTACGTCCAGCTTATAGAGAACGATGAAACTCAACTGAAGAACATAAGAACAGCTTGGGACTTTTGGCAGCGATAGGAAGAGTTGTTGATACTTTACGTTAAAGTTTTTATTTTTTATTTTATCTGTTTTATTTTTATTTTACTTGATCTAGTGTGTCCTGCCTAAAAAAATAAAAATAAAAAAAAACCCGTGTTATTATTCTCTTTTTGATGTGTGACATATCAGTAAAATGCGTTGTAAGAAAAACTGTTGTATTCATTACCTCGTAGGGTTGTAACAGAGAACATGTCTGAGAAACGTGTCATGCAAAGGGTGTACTACACTCCTTCTAATCCAGGGAGTTTAGGAGGTGTGGATAAACTCCATAGAGCTGTACAGAATGAAATGGGTAAACAAATAAATGTAGAGAAAGTCAGAGAATATCTATCTGAGCAGGATGCATATACTTTGCATAAACCGGCCAGGGTACATTTTGTAAGAAACAGAGTTTTCGTACTCAGACCGCTACAGCAATTTCAAGCAGATCTTTGCGATATGCAGTCGCTCTCCAATTATAATGATGGTTTTAATTATTTGTTAACAGTCGTAGATGTATTTTCGAAAAAAGCCTATGCTCACGCACTGAAGAAGAAGACGGGTACAGAGGTTACCAAAGCTTTTGATACAATTTTAGCACACAGTCAGATTCCTAAAAAGATACAAACAGACGCAGGGAAAGAATTCTTTAACAAAGTTTTTCAAAACTTATTGAAGAAACGAGGTATTGCACATTATGCAACAGCTAGTGATATGAAGGCGTGTGTGGTAGAGAGATTTAACCGTACGCTGAAAACTAAAATGTGGCGGTATTTTACAGCTAAAAACACTCATAGATATATAGACGTTTTACCTGAACTAATTGAAAGTTACAATAATAGTTATCATCGAAGTATTAAAATGACACCAATGCAGGTGACTAAGGAAAATGCGGCTCAAGTGTTTCGGAACCTGTATGCCCCCTCTGGCGTTCCTAAAAAAGCTGCTGCCAAAATGAACTTTAAGGAGGGGGAGCTTGTAAGGATATCCAAATTGAGAGGGGTATTTGATAAAAAATATAAGCAGAGTTATACGGACGAATTATTTACGGTGTCTGATTGCCTACCACGGCAGCCACCTGTTTACAAACTCAAAGATTATGATGGAGAAGAGATCAAGGGGACTTTTTATGAGAAAGAGTTACAAAAAGTGAAGATTTCCAGTGACAAGGCTTTTCAAGTCGAGAAAATTCTGAAAAGGCGTGTGGTGAGAGGGAAAAAACAAATGTTTGTATCATGGAATAACTGGCCCGATAAATTCAACAGCTGGGTTGATGCAGGCGAAATCAAAGATGTATAAAAACAAACAGACTCAACGCTCAATCCTTCATTACAGCCATGGAGATAAACGAAGGGTTCTACATTACGCTGCCGTCCAATGCCAGCCTTGATGTATTTCAAAAAAATACAAGCTCTAGTTATCAGGTAAACCTGGCACAACCTTTACACTTGGATGGTTCGTGGCAGGTCGCCATGACAGAAATGTCATACCCACACACCTGGTACAACATACCTATGGAAGTAGCCTATTTTGAATGGATAAAGAAACCAAAAATGGCGATAGAGACCAAGTTAAAGTTACAGATGTTTCGAAGTGGGTATTACAGTAGCATAACTCAGCTCATGGAGGAACTCGAGTCCTGCTTCAGAAAAATGGACTCTGATGTCAGTTTGTACTATAGTCCAATTCACAGGAAAATTGAATTTCGGAACGGGGGGGCAATATCGTTTTCGCTTTACAAAACCCGTCGCTTATATGCTTGGGATAGAACCGGACCAATGGCTCAAATTTGATGATAAATCAGCACCCTACCCCGCGGATATAAGGGCTGGAACAACCCATTTGTACTGCTATAGTAACGTGGTCAGTCATCAGAGGGTAGGCGAAGCTTTTGCTCCTCTCCTGAGAACCGTAGATATAAAAGGAACATTCGGTGACACCATCACCCAATATTTTAGTCCTACGTATTACTTGCCGGTAACAAAAACACACATCGAGAATATACAGATAGAGATAAAAAACGATCAGAACGAACCAATAAAGTTTACCTACGGTAAGAGTGTAGTGAAACTTCATTTCCGACCTTCAAAAGCCGGGCAATCTTTTGCAAAACGATGATTCATCACGACCCTCACCGTTTTGTGAGTTACTATGAAAATCGAGCGGGAGGCTCATTACCGGGTTTTTATGGTGCACCGGTGATGTACGGCCGAGGCATTGGCTCTATATTTTCGAGATTATTTCGTTTTGTCGCCCCTCTGGTGAGAAAAGGGTTCGCCATAGCTAAACCTCATCTGAAATCAGCGGCCAAAAATATTGCATCAGATGTTATCAGTAAGGCGGTCCATACATTTAGCCACCAATCAGATCAGGGCTCCCAGGAAGGAGCCGGTGGTCTGATGGTTCTGGCAAGAAGGGCCAGGAAGAGACCTCCAGGCAAACGGGTTCCGGCAGGTGTTAAAAAAGGAAAGCACTCAGTCAAAAGAAAATCATTAGGGAAAAAACACCCTCGGAGAAGGAACGTATTGGGGAGAGATATATTTTAGAGTGTTAAATATGGCTCTTTTACATCACAAATCTGCTGAATGCAGCATGGCAGAGCTGGATTTATTTTCTGCTCCCATGACACAGCTTTCTATCGATGAAAAACATTACACAGAAGTCCTTCCGTTGTCTGCCATTACAGAAGACGGACCGATTGAATTTTTCATACCGGGAGATGGAGATAAATACCTGGATATGAATGACACCTTGATCCATCTCAGAATCAAAATAACCAACGCTGATGGGACTAATCTGGCAGCTGATGCCCCCGTGGCCCTCGTTAATTATCCTCTGAAAACAATTTTTAGTCAATGCGACGTTATTCTAGGGGACAGGCTGATTTCTCAGTCCAGCTCGACTCATCCTTACAGAGCGGTGATTGAAACGCTATTGAATTACTCTGATTCTACTTTAAAAACTCAGTTCACTGCCGGCTTATTTTATAAAGACACCGCGGGGGCTATGGACTCTGTAGTGATAGCCAATGGGCCAAACAAGGGTCTAGTAAAGAGAGCTATATTCACAGCAGAATCTCGAGAGCTTCATCTGATGGGGGCCTTACACACCGATATATTTTTCAGCGAGAGGCTTCTCCTGAACTCTGTAGATTTGAGAATCAAACTCACCAGATATAACGATGCTTTTACGCTCATGTGTGCAAATGACTCGACATACCGTCTAAAAATACTGGGGGCTTCACTTTTTATCAAGAAAGCCACCATCTCCCCTGCCGTGCGGTTAGGTCATGCTGCGGCTCTGACGAGAGGCAACGCCCTCTACCCTTTATCTAGGGTAAACATTAAAACATATAGTATCCCTGTGAATTCCAGAATATGCAACCAAGAAAATCTCTTTTTGGGTAATATGCCTAAATACATAGTATTGGGTATGGTAAATCACGAAGCCTTCACCGGGAGGAGAACGCTCTCACCTTTTAATTTCCTTCATAACGATATGGAATATCTGGCATTGTGCCAGGACGGTAGACAAGTCCCTGCCAAAGCATTCCAACCTCAATTTAACCGCGGGTCCTCAGTCAGAGAGTTTTACAACATGCTCACTGCTACAGGGAGACACATGAAAGACTTACCTCTGAGTATTGACAGAGAGGATTTCGAACAAGGATACTCATTATTTGTCTTTAATCTCACTGCTGCGGAAGATGCTGATGCATTGTCTCCCATTACAAGCGGTAGTTTAAGACTGGAAATGAGATTCAGAGTACCGCTACCACAGTCTACCACTTTAATCGTATATTCTTGTTTTGATTCGATTCTGGAGATTAATTCAAAACGTCAAGTGTTGGTAGATTATTACTAAGAAGACTAGAACATGAATAATCATCAATTGGACAGTCTCCTGCGCCACATGGTGGGGGACTCTTTTGGTGGAGTGTGGGCGTCAGATCAGCTACCCCGAGTAAAACATTTTTTTAGATACCCTGTATACATGATTCTAAACACCCACCCCTCCCACATGCCCGGAGAACATTGGCTAGCAGTGACTTTAGAGGAAAAGGATGGGGTTGGAACTTTCTTTGATTCTTTCGGATTTCCTCCCGATTTTAGTCATTACCCGAAAAGCATCCTACATTTTCTAGAAAAACAATGTAAAACTATTTTATACCACAATCAGCAACTGCAGAATGTCATGTCTACAGCCTGTGGTCAGCACTGTGTTTTCTATCTATGTAAAAGAGCGTCGGGGTTGTCTTACGAAAATGTGTTATCTCTGTATCAAGATGATGTGATAAAAAATGATGCTGCTGTAACGAATTTTGTGAAAAAATACCAACGGTGTGAGAGACGTCATAAAGACACTCATTTTAACCACAGTGTTTGTTCTCTACAAATGTTTAAAGATTGTTACAAAATCTAGAAAATAAAAAAGGTCTGAAGACAAAATTAATTCATGTGACTGTCTTTTATTACGAAAACAAAAATATACTACAACTTTAGGGGGGTAAAATGTAACCAGCTGGGGCTTAATATTATATCTTTCCTTATTCTTTTCTTCTTAAGTGAGGCACTCGGAGGTTCTCCTGCGGTGTCTGGGGTTTCTGCCACCTCCCAGCTGAGGGTCTTAGGAGATGATTTATTATTTCTTCTTCTTCTTTTTTTTCTGGGTATATTTTCTCCATTTGGCTCGCCCTCTTTGATTATACGATATTGTTCACGAGCGTGCAGGTTTTGAAAAGCTGTTAAAGGAATGTTGAGCTCATTCATACTATTTAAAAAACCCCGCCAGCCTTTAGGCTCCAGGGCATTTGCTTTATACGGGCAGGATAAATGTTTAAATAAGTCTAACATGTGGGAACCTTTTACTGTTGTACCCTTTTCTACAAATTCCCCAGTCGGTGTCCATCCATCTGTACTAGTGATTAATTTACTCATAATGTACTCGGCATTCTTACGGTAACGTATAGGGAGGTTTTGAAGTACCTCGTTTTTTATTTTATCAATGGATATGCCATCCTTTTCTTCTCCTTTTACCAACCCAGTGTCTTCAGGCAGAGTTAAAGTAATATGTTGCGCATCCTCACCGTCTTGTTTGAGTAAGGTGAGATATCTCTGCAACAATGCGTTGTATTTTCTTATTTTTTCATAAGGGGGTAATCCTGTTTCGTTTAGCACCGCTCTCATTTTTTCATCCAGAACATCTTCGGCAGTGCGTCTCATTGTTTCCTTACTATGGGGGTTCGTTACACCCGTCTGATTGAGTTGATTAAACTGATGAGGTGACAACTAAAACATCTTTTGACTCATGATCGAGTGAGCCCTCCTAAAAGTTGCCCTAAAATGGGGATCACCGCGCCTAGCAGAGGCAAAAGAAAACCTCCAGACTGTTTTCTTAAGGAGGTGAATTTAGTTTTTAAATTGGTCCTTTTATTTGCCAAGAGTTTGAAAATACTCTTTTGTTTCTTGAGTTTCTTATACTGAGCGCCTGATAGTGGAATGTTACCCTTTAGAAGATTTAGAGACAGCTCACAGAGTGATTGAAGAAAATCCGTGGAGCAGCTATTGAGAATATCCTTACGCTTCGAGGGCTTGGCGTTACACAAGGCCTTCAGCAGAGGCATGTTTCTTTTTAAACGGGCCGACATACTGATTCAAGTTTTCGTTTTTGGTATATAAACAACTGGCCACTGATTAGGTAGTGCTCCCGATCTAAGTCTGTAGATGTCTGGACAGCTAGGGGTCATGTCCACGATTAAATAACCGTGAGGATCCATGGTGGCGTCCTCAAAACTTTGTAGGAAAAATGATTTATTACCCGGGTGTATTTGTTGAGCCAGTATGTTCATTTGTAACCTGTCTCTGGGGTTTTTAAACAAGACCATGTAATTAGTATTCAAACTAATGGTGCGACTGTTTTTACCCTGATGAAAAACATTTTGGGTAAGCATCATAACACTCATATTTCTATGATGACGGTATTGGGTGAAAAGTCTGACTACTTCAGGATGTTCCGAGGCCTGAAATATAACATCGTCCAATATAATCAAATGACTTTGATCAGGAGGAAATAGAGATTCATCTTCAAATGATTCAGGCAAATCTTTGATGAACTTTATATTTTTATTCTTTTCCTGCAGTTCGGCATACATGGGCTGGAAAGAAGTATAAATCCACACAATATTTTGAGGCTGTACATCCATTACATGAATACAATTTAGCAATACATTCTTGACAAAAAAAGTTTTTCCGCAACCGCTGGGCCCGACAATTAAACAAGAAAAAGGAACACGCAGTCTGGGCTCAAAATCAATTTGACGGGGTGAAAACATTTTTTTTTTTTGTCTCTTCTTATTATTTCTCAATACCCAAAAGGCAAAGTATTTCCTCCGTCTAGCAGACGTCTCTTGTCAAACACAACTCGGAACTTTTTGGTGAATGACACATTTCTCAAAACGAAACCCTTTTTATTTCGTACAATGTTGTGTTGGGGGGCTTGAAGACACCTCCCCCTCTCAGAGTTTTGAACGTAGCCTTCCACCAGATCTGCCAGACTGTCAAAGTTCACTCGTTCACAACATTCGTGCGTCTGCGTAATGCCTTTCACACGCATAATCACCTTTTTTTTATTTTTGGTCTGGTACGCATAACTTTTGGGGCCTGCTGAGACAAACTCTTCAATCGTATCCCCACCGAGCTCATCTGTAAGATCCCCCAGATAAACCCCCATGGGCAGTGGAGTCTCCCCCTGTCTCGTCACATAGATGATGCTATCTGTGTCGTAGTAGAAGACTCTGTGCTGTAATTTCTCCAGTTCACTGTACAGTTTCAGCCTGGCGTGGTAAACGCAGCAATGAATATGTTATCTACCTTGTTGGGGGGTGAGTAGCATTTTTCACCGTAACACCACTGAACAAGAGCCGTTCTGTCGTTGAGGAATGAGAAATACTTAACCTTATGTTTAGCTGAAAACAAGAGGTTAAGAAATTCTTCTGTTTTGGTCACAATCTTACTCTGAGTCAGATTGTTTCTCTGGGCAAATTTACCCCAGAAACTGTTGAGACATAGTTTTGCCACTTGTCTTTTGGCAGGATTTGATTTGATTTTATCTGCATCCAGCAAGATACCCTGCTTAGCATGATAGTCTGCCACATACTTTTGTCTGCTCTCATCATCTGTGGCCTCTGAAGGATAACCTGATGCTTCTTGTTTACCCTTCAAAAATGTGTGTATATAGTCTACAAAAATGCTGTCACTTTTCTTCTCAAAATGCCACACCTCTGTGATCTGAGTCATCTTGTATCCCATGTCCAAGGCTTTGGTGAATTCTGTGGTCACCCAAACTCCTGTTAATGCTCTTTCCTCCCTGCCGTGCATGCAGGGCCCCTGTTGGTTGTTAAGCTCCGCGCATGTACGGCAGAGGGTGAACACTAGCTTACCCGCTTCAGTTCGGTAGGGCAGGACAGGAAAGTAAAGACCCCTGGGAGGTTCTACTGTGGCCCTGATTAACCCAAAATAACTGTGAGGGTCTTTAAAATCTTTGAATATGATCTGGGGGTGTCCAAGTGGATACAGGCCTGTACAGTTTACAAAAGGGTAGAGTGAGGTGAAATCACAATAATGAACCAGTTCATCTGGCGCTGTCGTGTGCCTCAGCTTTACTGCACATGTCCTTCCTCCGTATAGAGCATCACGGGGGGTCAATGGTTCTGGCGCTTTGTATTCCCTGAGGAAAGCCTGCAAATCTTGATTGGATTTTTTCATCTCAACCCATGTATGCTCACGCATAACGATCACTTTAGCCCCGTGAACAGACTGTAGCTCATGCAGCTTTTCCTCACTAGCAGCATGGAGCTGCTCAAATGTGTCACCTGTCAAGGGGTTTTTCTCATGCCGCTTGTAGCAAGATGGGCACCCGTGATAGAAACAACCAAGAAATTCCCAAACAATCTTGGCCCCAGCTACGTCGGCAAAACCATCCACTACAAAACGCCCCACTCGTTTTTCTCCTTCATTCACCGCATGTTGTATGAATATACCCTCAGTTTGTGCTACCCACTCTATCCATTGAACACCAGCGTCTGAGTACGTCTTGTTTTCACGGCGGTAGTCGTCGGGTGGGGGTATTGCCAGGGTTTCTGGCTGTAGAAAGTTTGTGGTAAAAACTTTCATACACGCAGAAGCTATGGTCGCACGACTAAAAGGATCAACTCCTGTCTCTCCGAGAAACCCTTTTCGAAATAAAGTGGCCCCCTGAGCAAGAATATCCACATCGTTTTTACGGTAAAGCAATGCCTGCTCTCGAAAATCAAAAGTACCCGTGCGTACCGTCTCATACCAGGTGAAAAAGTCACTCTTTTCATCAGTTGTCATGCGTTCTACCCCATAACAATGTGCTGGAGGGTAAGGCCCTATATAACTCAGATTGGCCTTAGAGCTGAAACTGTGAGGGAAGTACCCCTTGACTTTATCTTCAAATCCCAAAGCTTTTGGCATTGCTGCTAAACGCATAGAGAGATAAGACAGTGAGTCTATGTACTTTTGTCCGAAATCCTGGTCAGTAAAAGAGATCACTTTACTTCCTTGCATTATCAAAGAGGGTTTTAGCCCCTGCTCTATCATTGCGTTGATAATGAGATAGCTGTCAAAACCCTTAGCATTGTGAGCGATGAAGGTTGCATTTTTGAACTTTGGGCGCCTAAAGCGTGCCAGAAACTGCAGTGCACAGTCGGTTCCCTCCGCGACCCAGATTTCACCCGCCAGGGTTTTTGTGCATAGCAGGAAGGGGACATGTACACCGTCTGCCCCCGCCATTGTTTCAAAATCATAAAACACAATGTTGTCATTGTGGTCTGTCTCTTTGGGCAACACTCCGATGTAACACAGATGTTTTTCACACTCGCTTGTAGAAGCAGAGGGTAATTTTTTCGCTGCATGTCTTACATTTCTTCACAGCGCACTTGTGTGTTTTATCTGCATTACTCTTAGGAATGTAGTAAGAAAGTTGACAATTTACACACTTTTTGTGTAAATCACAGTTACTGGCAATGTCTGATGATCTCTGTGTCTGTTTTTTATGTCGCGCGTGACAGCCAACTGTACGGCACGTTTTGTTACAGTCTTTACAAAAGATGGGTTTAAACTCTTCCATAGTACATGAGGGATCGAGGCAGACATAACAATGACCAGTACAGGAATGATTCCATTGAGAGCTGTAGCCTGTGTAACAATGCTCGCAGACAAATGGAGACCCTAAAAACCCCTTCAAGTTTTTAATTCCATAGTAATGGTTCCGGAAGAGAAACAAAAACACAGTTTTGTCTCGTTTGGGACCGTATGTCTGGAATTTACAGTGAGTGCGATCTTCATCACCTCTGTAAAATACCACAATCTTGCATTTTAAACTCTCTTCGAATTTATCAATGTCGTGGAATGTCACAGCTGTTTGATCTGTCAAACGTACACCTCTCTGGATCTCTTTACCACGTTCGTAACCTTCATGATCAGTGAGGTTGTCGTTTAACAACAGTGCTAAATTAATAGCAAAACACAGCTGGTTGGAGGGGTTCTGTACAACGTAAAGAAAACGCCTCTTCTTTTTAACAATCTCATTGTCCAGCATTTTATTAGCCAATCTTTTAGCACCACCACGGGTACCGCCACGGGGGGATTGTACAATTTGCACCACTAACTCAAGGTTGCTGTCTGCCATTACCTCCAAATTTGACTGCACCGCATTGAACAACGCGTCCTCAAAATCATTCAGATTATCACCATTGGGATTAAGAATGGCTGAGACATTAGCCTGCAGCTGCTCGCCCTGTAGCTCAATTTGAACAATATCCTCCCTCTCTGCCCGTGAAAAAGCCTCCCTTAGCATTTCACGTACATTGTTCATCAGAACCCCATAATAAGCTGTAAAGTCTGCCTCATCGTTAGGAGGAGTTAGGACTAGAGACTGACGCAGTTCTGTGTTATTGAAAACAGGTCGAGACAAAACATCTGGTGAAGCATTCTGATTAGCTCCTCCACCATTCTGTAGCGAGGGTGCTGGTAATTCTGAAGCAGTCGGGGTGTCATTTTTACCAAAGCTACCGCCAAAGCGCACGGGGGAAACTGATGACTCCGAGTCATTAGAGGGGTCCTCAGCACATCCACCATTCTGCACAGTGGAAACTGCAGATTCAACATTGGCTAAAGTTATGCTATTTGCTCCATTCAGATGGAGTACTCCTTCTGCGAGTTGATTTAAAAGCCCGAGACCGGGGTAAGTGTCAGAGTTTTGGTAGCAGTCTAATACCCACTCCAAAGTACTATTTACGGCTGGTGAGGGGATTGGGCTTGGTTGGGATAAGGTGAAAGGTTCGTTTGCAACTGCTTCTTCGTCGTTTAACTCAATGATATTGTCGGAACACCGAGGAAATGACATATCTTCATACATAAATTCCTCATCACTGCTTAGTTCATTTATGTCATTTATAGAATGAAGGAAAGAAATTTCTCTATCTGCTAAATCATCCATGTTTGACCTTTTTATGAAACCAAAAAAAAAAAAAAAAATCAAAAATACATTTGTCACAGCTGAAGAAACATACCGTTCGGTTACATCTGCACCAATTTACATAAGACCACCCTCCATCTTATTCAGTTGGTGTGACCAAAGAGTTGGCAGTAGCAGCAGCAGCAGTGGGGGTCCTCTTGATAACAGCTTAGTTGTTCTATACAGAAAAAAAGTATTTGAAAACATAGGATTATACATTAAACAACTATTCATTTTATCAAACATCTTATAAAATAACCATAAAAACTCATTACCTGGGTGGTATCTCGTCAGGAGGGGGTCTGTCAGAAGAGCAATATCGGCCTGAATCTCCCGTAGAGTCTGTGTGGTTAATTCACCCTCGACCTGGTGATGAGGGGCTGAGTCTGTCTGACTCGATAGGACCGTGTCTGGGCGGAGTGTAGCTCAAGATTGTCCAAATAGACACTGTATGCGTCAAAATCTGCTTGAAGTTCTGGCGGGATATGCAGGAGGGTCTCAGGCCCTAGCGGTTGCAGGGGGGCGTTGAAGAGGTGTGATTCTGGATGGTTTTCTGCCACATTCGGAAAGTTTTGATACATTAATGAAGGGTCTGTGTGCGGGTCATCACCTTTTAAAAAATAAAAGAGTAAAAACGTTAATTTGGGTACTTTGTACATAAAACAACAAAAGATCTGATTTCAAAGTAAATACAAATAGTTTAAATATACTCACTTTCCACAGGGGGTGAATTAAGGTAAGTTTCAAGTACATGGTAGATCCTTTCTAATATCATAGGCCTTATTTGGCTCAGAGTATCTTGAGCCGGGACACGTACAGAAAAAGGACTTGATTAGAATCTACACACATTTTATTTTATACTTTTTCTAGTAAAAACAGAAACTCACCTAGAATCCTCTGCTCCCACACTGCAGCATTTTCGTCATAGAGGGTTTCTACTGTAAGCAGTAAAACACAACATTGCTTTAAGTATATAATAATATACTATCCATATATATATATATATATATATATATATATATATATATATAAACAGCATCTAATAATTACATGATATTATAAAAATAAGAAAAAGTACTTACCACAATGGCTTGTGATGAGGTCTAAATCAATAAAGCGCAAAGCAAGAAGGCCGTGATGATGATTCATTGTGTGTGTTTTTTTCTCCCGCTACAGAGATCATATAGCTTTTATAAACCTCCAAAGTAGCAACCCCCCGGCCATTACCCCCCCAAAATTAAAAAACGACCAATCGATTTAATTCTTAGAATCAGCTGTCTTATCTAGGTTTTAAACTATGCGTCTTCTGCCCTCCCCACTTCTTTGTTCTGATCAGACCCACTGGAGCCGTCCTAGAGTGAATGGAGCAGAACCCCATTTTAACAAGAAAACTTCTCTTTTATGAATACAGCAAAATCTAATATTACAGCCTCACATAACTTCATATTGGGCTTCCTTATAGTTGTGTGAAGTAATTATAAAAAAGGCAAGATCATGGGAGGAATAGGGTATTTATTTATTTATTATATCCCTATTCATATAGACTTTATAGTTAATAAAAGTAATTACACTAGTCCAAAATCCATACAAAACTAAAGAGAATATCCCCAAGTATCAGTACTAAAAACCTAAATAAGCTCTTTTTAAAAATAATATGAGTACCCTCTTTGCAAACAGATATATCCTTGTCTTAACAGTTTCCCAAAAACTTGAAAAGAAACATTCTTAGCAGACACAAATCATTTAAAAACAAACCTTGAATCAAATCTAGAGAGGACAATAACGTTTTTAGGTGTCTTAGTGAGTGAAAAATAATGGCTGTTTATTTTGTTTGAGCGTCTCAACAAAATAACTTCGTCAAATCAAATCAAATCAAATCAAATTTTATTTATAAAGCACGTTTAAAAGCGATTTTTGGTCGAGCCAAAGTGCTGTACATGCATTAAAAACACATATAATCACAATAAAAGACAATAATTTACAACAGATATAAAACAAACACAGGGAATAGTGAGGAGTCGTGCTCCGCTCTGACTAGAAGGCCTGAGAGAAGAAGTGAGTTTTTAGTGTGGATTTAAAAACCCCTAGGGTCTGGGCCGACCTCACGTGGAGGGGCAGAGTGTTCCAGAGCCTGGGGCCAGCTGCTGCGAAGGCTCGGTGCCCTCGGGTTTTGAGCCTGGTCTTGGGCACTACCAGCAGCAGATGGTCAGCAGACCTTAAAGCTCTGGCTGGGGTGTAGCGCTGGAGGAGTTCAGCTATATAGGCCGGAGCCAGCCCATTTAGTGCTTTAAAAACAAATAAAAGGATTTTAAAATCAATTCTGAACCGAACTGGAAGCCAGTGCAGTGAGGCCAGAATTGGGGTGATGTGGTCACGTTTTTTATGGCCAGTCAGCAAACGTGCAGCTGCGTTCTGGACTAGCTGCAGGCGTTTAATTGAGGCCTGGTCCATACCCATGTACAGAGCGTTGCAGTAGTCGAGTCTCGAGGTCACAAAGGCGTTAATAACCCTTTCCAGGTCTTTAAAAGATAAATACGACTTGGTTTTGGCCAAAAGTCTTATTTTAAAAAAGCAGGATTTGACTACGCTGCTGACCTGCTGACCTCGTCCCTAGCTTCTCACCTCACAGAGGCGTGTACTAACCAGGGGATTTCTTATCTCTACCCCACATCAAAGGGGCAACTCTCTCTGTGTGTGTGTCTGTGTGTGTGTGTGTGTGTGTGTGTGTGTGTGTGTGTGTGTGTGTTAATTGTCCTCAGAGTAGGGGATCACCCTGTTTGACCAACAGAGACACAAGAGAAGTTTGTGCATAGATCTCTGGCTGTATGCATCTGCACTCAGCATAGACATTCGTTTTCTTGACTGGACCCCCGGCGGATAGCTGTTGTCTCATTTCGGCCATTTTTCTTTTTTGAAAGCTGACTTGGTAAGTGGAAATTACTGTCTTTTATTTAGTTTTGAGCCTATTTCTATTTTCATCTAATTCCACCCCCCACAATCTCCTTGCCGAGCAAGGGTGGAGAAAAGGGGGGAGAGGCCGGGGGGCAGACTGAGCGGCCAGACATCCTAACTTCAGAGAGACTACCTTAACTGACACATGTCTCACTCATAAAAATACCTAAATTAAGATCACAGGCTCATAACATCTAAGGCTAATTAGATTAGATAACCCCCTGAATGACCAGACAGCATAACTTCAGAGAGACTACCTTAATCGACACATCAAGGAATTAGACAACAAACCATGTCTCACTCATAAAAATACCTAGATTAAGATCAAAGGGCAAAACATCAAAGGCTAATTAGATTAGATAACCCCCTGAGGGACCAGACAGCATAACTTCAAAGAGACTACCTTAATCAACACATCAAAGAAATAGACAACAAAGGCATTCCACAGGGGGGCTTTTCACACCTACCCTTTATAACACATCACCCCTCACATCAAAGGGTCTCAAACAATGGGAGGCGGGACATAGCTCTCATAAAAAGCTCTCGACCAATGGGAGGCGAGGGGAGGCGGGACTTAGCTCATTTGGGGGCGTGTCACCTGTCACTTTGTATGCATACTAATGTGATTGAAACAGCATCGTTACTACTACTCATGCTTCTTTTCCGCCACAGCATCACCTCCCGGGCATACACTTATTCTCTCCACATTGTAGGTTACTCTGGTTACACGGCGCCCCCTATTGGCAGGAGTATATCAGAACACAACATTTCCCCCCTTCTTAAAATAGTTATTCTCCACTTGAACAGTATGCATAACATTAGCATTTTAAACAGACACTTCTGTAGTAACCATCTGTAATAATAATAACTTCACATATCACAATATGCAGAACATTTTCAAACATTAATTCAACCACAGTTTAAGGGACATAGTCCTCAATCCAAGCAGGCTGCTTTCTGATTCACTGGTTCCTGCTCTGAGCACCATGCACTGGAGCTGGCTCAGCAGGCCTCACTTCTTCTGATGGAGAAGTAAATGTTTATGGAAGCACCGACAGGTGTGAAGCATCCCAGGTTTTTCCATTATCAAGCGTGTAACTGTGAGGTCCTTTCTGCTGGGTCACTTTCAGAGGCTCACTGAACTTTGGCTTTCCCTTTTTGACATGCAGCGGGTTTCTCACACGCACCAGGCTTCCCGGATGTATTTTGGGAGTCTTGGCATTTCTTTTGGCGTCAGTGTATGTTTTCATGTGCCACTGTTTCTTTTCCACTCTGTCTCTCAGTTCCTGATCCTGAGTATCAGTAAGCTGTGGCAGGATTCATTTCATTTAATTTCAAACCTTTATTTAGAGAGATAGGTCCCTTGAGATCATGGATCTCTTTTACAAGGGAGACCTGCATCAATTTAGTTCCACATGAAACATAAAAACAAACAATAGAGGACATCATATTTACATATTCACCAACACTTACAAACACCCATAGTGTCATAAAGCATTTCGTGCAGACAAACATTCAGAGAAACAAAATTGCACAATTTCAATTTGGACTGTAGGCTGTTCCAAGCAAGTGGAGCTGCGCACATAAAAGCTGTCTTACCTAAGACAGTCCTCACTCTTGGTACATCTAATAAGACTACATCCTGTGATCTCAGACAATAGCTGCTTGCAACTTTCTGCTTTACCAGAGAACAGATGTAATACGGGAGTTTGCCCAACATAGCTTTATAAATAAAAGTGTACCAGTGACTGAGCCTCCGTACAGAGAGTGATGGTAAACCTGCCTTGGTATACAGTGTACAGTGATGTGTAAGCGTTTTACAATTTGTGACACATCTCAGAGCACTGTGATATGCAGCATCCAATTTGCTCAGGTAATTGGCAGGTGCATTCATATACAACAAATCACCATAGTCCAGCACAGGTCAAAAGGTCACAGTGACTAGCCTTTTCCTGGCCTCAAGCGAGAAATAGGACTTATTTCTGTAAAAGAACACTAGCCTAACCCTCAGCTTTTTAAGCAGGTTATTGACATGAAGTTTAAAAGCGAGACAATCATCAAGCCAGATACCAAGGTATTTGTAACAGGCAACAACTTCAAGTTTTGTTCCTTGCGTAGTTACAATATCTGAAACAGGCTCTGGTGTCTTTTTTGCTTTAGAAAAGAGCATTACCTTGGTTTTATCCACATTTAAAAGAAGCTTTAATTCAGAGAGCTGAGTCTGATTGAGAGTTTGGTTTGCATTTTTCTTCCATACATGAGCTGGAAAGGAGATGTCCCTGTAGTGGCGTGAGGTGTAGCTCTGTAGATCTGAAGAAACTCAGCAACGTGAGCTTTCCACGGAGCGTTCTCTCTCCGTGCAGTGAGAATGCTTTCCTTCAGCACTCTATTTAGCCTCTCCACCGCTCCATTTCCTTCTGGATGGTAGATTGTAGTCCTGATGTGTTGGATGTCTCTTTCTTCTAGGAAAAAGGTGAGTTCTGAGGATGTGAATTGTGGACCGTTATCTGTCACCACAGAGACGGGGTTCCCTTTTTGGCTGAACACTGATCTCATGAAGGTGATCACTGTTGCAGTAGTGCATCTTGGGGCAAAACACACTTCTGGCCATTTTGAATAGTAGTCAGTCATAGTAATAGCAAACTTACAGTCCACGATGTCGAGTGCAAGCTTTTGCCATGGCCCCTGAGGCAGAGGGACTGGTATCATAGGTGCAGGGTTAGTTTTAGCTGTCTTATCATTCATCTGGCAGGACACACAGGCGGTGATAACCGATTGTACCAGTGCATCCATTTTAGGCCACCAATACATGTCTACAATATATGTTTTGTGCGTACAATGCCTTGGTGGCTCTCGTGTGCTAAGGACACCATGTGTGAGTGTAGCTTTACTGGAACAACTAACCTGTGACTCCCTCTCAGAATGAGTTGTTCATGTACAGAAAGTTCATTTCTCACCTGGTAGTACGGCAACATGTTAGCAGGCAGGCCTTGGATGAAGCTGGCCACCCATCTGTCATGTAGTTGTTAATTTCAAAGATCCTCCCGGTGTGTGATTCCCGGGCCTGCTAGCTCCCTGTCTCCCAATTCCCAACCTGGTACCATACGCCTCGGTGGGTTCCGTCTGAAGTCAACCCATGCTTCTGCCCCAGTTCCTGCTCCTGTCCAGGAGTCGTATTCTGGAACTCGTCTGGCTTATGGAGGTCCACGGAGTATTCAGGCGGCTGCTAAGAGAAGGAGTCGCAAGGCCAGGCTAGCAGCCCGAGCCCCAGCAGCCATGGCTCCATGCTCCAGTACCGGCCCACACAGCCATGGTTCTGGCTACAGAACCGCCCCACACAGCCATGGTCCCGGTCCCAGTTCAGGCCCCATCAGCCATGGTTCCAGCCCTGGTTCCGGCCCCAGCAGCCATGGTTCGGGCTCCAGTACAGGCCCCAGCAGCCATGGTTCCGGCTACAGAACCGGCCCACACAGCCATGGTTCCAGCCCCAGTCCTGGCCCCAGCAGCCATGGTTCCGGCTTCAGTACCGGCCCCAGTAGCTATGGTCCCGACTCCAGTTTCGGCTCCAGGACTGGCTTACCGGCCGACGCCAGCTCCCCGAGTCCTGTCGGCGTACCGGCCGATTCCAGCTCCCCGAGTCCTGTCGGCGTACCGGCCGATTCCAGCACCTCGTCTCCTGTTGGCTCTCCAGCCAACGCCAGCTCCCCGAGTCCCCTCTCAAGTTTCCTCTCTCGTCCCCTCTCAAGTTTCCTCTCTAGTCCCCTCTCGAGTCCCCTCTCAACTCTCCTCTCGGGTTCCCTCTCAAGTCCCCTCTCGAGTTCCCTCTCAAGTCCCCTCTCGAGTTCCCTCCCGGGTCCCCTCTCGAGTTCCCTCCCGGGTCTCCTCTCGAGTTCCCTCTCAAGTCACCACTCGAGTTCCCTCTCGGGTCACCTCTCGAGTTCCCTCTCGGGTCACCTCTCGAGTTCCCTCTCAAGTCACCTCTCGAGTCTCCTCTCAAGTCACCTCTCAAGTCTCCTCTCGAGTTCCCTCTCTAGCCCTCTCTCGAGTCCCCTCTCGAGTTCCCTATCGAGATCCCTTTCAAGTCACCTATCAAGTCAACTCTCAAGTTTCCTATCGAGTTCCCTCTCAAGTCCCTACTCAAGTGCCGTTGGAAATTCCGCTGGGGGTCCTGCCAACCCCATGTCCTGAGCCGTTGGAGGTCCCGCAGACTGCTCTTCTGCCGGGGGTCCTGCCAACCCTATGTCCTGTGCCGTTGGAGGTTCCGCTGGGGGTCCTGAGACCCCCTCCTCGAACTCTGCCTTGCCCCCTGGGCCATCCGCCCGAGAACCCCTCTTCGAACTCTGCCTTGCCCTGGGCTGTCAGCCAAGGCCCGTCCTCCGGACCCCCTCCACCCACCCTGCTGGACGTTGTTGGATTTTTGTTTTGGTGTTTAGGGACGTCTAGAATCCTCCCTTGAGCTTCACTCTGCGTATCATCGAGGTTGTAAGCAGAACCGGTAAATGGTGTGAGATACGCGTTCCTGCACAGATTTCATCCACAGAGATAGACAATCCAAAAGATAATACTAAATCTAAGGTGTGTCCTTTATCGTGTGTTGGGCCAACCACAGACTGAATAAGACCGAAAAAGTCGAGGAAGTTTAACAATCCCTAACCAGAGATTTAGACTCGCAGCACACATGGACAATAAAGTCTCCGCAGATCAAAACACGATCATATTTCACCATGATCCCGGACAAAAAGTCAGAAAAGTCAGTTATGAAATCATTATTGTACTTTGGCGGACGATACACGACTGTGCAGAGTATAGGCGAGGCTGGGTTAAATTCAAAAAGCTGCAACTCGAAGCTGGCATAGCTAGTTACTGGGTGAAGCAAACGGCATTGGAGATTAGCTCTAAACACTGAAGCTATACCCCCACCACGGCCGGTGGTACGGGGGGAGCTGAAGAAAGTAAAGAGGAAGAAGTTCAGAAAACGGTACATACTCGCCGGTGTGGACCCAGGTCTCCGTCAGGAACATTAAATCCAGATCATGAGAGGTGAAGAAGTCGTTTAACAGGAACGTCTTGTTTGCTATTGACCTAGCATTTAGCAAAGCCATGCAGAGTTTTCTCTCCCGGCTGGCCGAAGGTGTAGTGCGTCTCAGCTGATGAAGATGTGCGTGTTGAACGCCGCGCGGACCGGGAGCAGTCAGTCGGGCAGGAGGAGCTGCCAGCGGGCCCAGCAGAGGCCGCAGCTCCGGAAAGACAGGGCGAATCCACCGAACCCTCGGATGGCGTGCAGCGGGAGGGCCATGACATCTGATGCGTGGATAAGTCATGGAAGAAGCCGTCAGGTGTGCTTTTTGATGGACAAGCGCGCCACCACGCTTTCCCCGTCGTCTAAAGCGCATTCGGTGAGGCAGGATGCAGGGCAACCGGCGCAGGTAGAAGGGAATATCTGACAGTAGAGGGTGATGGAGTCAATTTACGGTTACCAGATATAGGTTTGGGCAGCAGTATAAACTCCAGTAAGGGTCTTAGGTGGAGGAGAGCTTGGTGATCATAGACAAGCAGAGCAGGGACATTCTGACAAACACAAAACAAAAACAGGATAGCTAAAGGCAGAGAGCTGAGGGAGCGGCATGCCGACACATGCGCCATCTTGAAATCCTTCTGAGATCAGACCAGGTTTTCCCCAGAAGGCTGTCCAATTATTTACAAAGCCCACATTGTTTGCTGGGCACCACCGAGACAACCAGCGCTGAACTGATGACATGCGGCTATACATGTCATCATTGATCAGATTGGGGAGGGGACCAGAGAAAATTACGCTGTCCGATATTGTTTTAGCATATCTACACACCGACACCACATTAACTTTGGTGCATTCTGATTGGCGTAAACGGACATCATTACCACCGACGTGAATAACAATCTTACTGTATTTACGTGTATTCTTAGCCAGCAGTTTAAGATGCGCCTCAACGTCGCCCACTCTGGCCCCCGGAATGCATGTGACTGTGGAGGCTTTGGTCTCTAAATTCACGTGTCTCATAATAGAGCTACCAATAACCAGAATTGGCTTCTCAGCGGGTGTCTCGCTGAGTGGGGAATATCTGTTAGATACGTGAACGGGTTGGTGGGGACCTGCGGGTTTCGCGTTATGCCCCTTCTGAACAGTCACCCAGTCTGCCTGCTTCTCAGGAGTGTAGCAGGCAGACGGCTAGTACAAGCTACCTCTTGCCGGTCTGTACCGGCTAACATGGGTTTTAATTAGGGCTGTGGAGTTATTAACACGTTAACGCAAAAAGAAATTAACGGCACTAATTATTTTAACGCGATTAACCCATGTGTATTTTTTGTCCTCGGCCGCTCCGTAGTTTCAGAGCGCATCGATTTTAAAATACCATCTACAAGCTGTTGCTGACAGCCCCGCTCCTGCCGCCCGCTTGCTGCAGACCACACTTCCACGCTCACCGGCAGGCACCGACTGGCCATCGGGAGGACCGGGAGGGTGTGTGTATGTGTGGTGCGAGGGAGCGACCTTACGTGTATTGTTGTTGTTAGCATCTTGGGCTAGCTAGCTGCGCTAACGGATATAAGGAGCTGTTTCAATGAAAGCAGAGGAGCGACATTTCGCCGACAACTGCGCCGAGCACTTGACTTTATGCAGGCAGCCAGACAGCGGGACATTGTACGAGAAGTCAGCACACTCAGCACGGATAGTGAAACATGATTGCAGCGTCCAGGCAGCTCCTGTTCGAGCATATGCCTTGAGTTGCACATTGCTCCAACGATCCATCACACACACACACACACACACACACACACACACACACACACACACACACACACACACACACACACACACACACACACACACACACACACACACACACACACACACACACACACACACACTCACACACTCACACACACACACACACACACACACACACACACACACACACACACACACACACAGTATTGTTGTATGAGAGAGGTTCCAGGTTGAATTGAGGCCAATATTTGTAATGTTCAGAGGATGTTGTGTTTAATATTCATTCGAATATTTCTCATTGTTCAAATGATAATAAACATTTGCATAAAGCATATTTGTCCACTCATATGATGATAAGAGTATTAAAAACTTGAAAAATATTCCTCTATGGTACATTTAGAACAGATACAAAATGTGCGATTAATTTGCGATTAATCGCGATTAACTATGGACAATCATGCGATTATTCGTGATTAAATATTTTAATCGACTGACAGCCCTAGCTTAGCTATCAAGCTAAAGTAGCTACCGTTAACAAAACCGAAAGAAGTGTAAGCAACTGTGGAGTTACAGTCGCTAAGAGAAGGAGAGTTGTGAGTGCTTAAGCTGTAGTAACGTGTGATTATTATTACGTCAGGTAGCTGCCGTGATCAAGAATTGGAAAAAACGATCGATTTAATTTAAGATAATATAAGCTATCAGCAGCAGAGCAAGCACACAGGAAGCACACAGGATAGCCCGGAAGTGACAACACGCTTACCGCAATAGTGAGGATCCGGTAGTCCGGATGGATGGATCAGCAATGTGTAGTACTAGGGTTTCTCATGTCACATTGCTGCCATAATTACTTCCCCCCTCTGGTTAAGTTACACATACTGTTTTGTGACACTGAGTGGGATTTAGCCAGTTCTAAATGTGTGTTTCCTTCAGGTTTATATGAGGCCTCCCAGGGCAGCCGTTTTCACCTGTGTAATGGGATGTGCTTCTGTAACCTTGACAACATTTGCTGCTGCCTCAATATAGGAGCTTCTACAGCCTTGAGAAGTCTTGCAACCAAATTACTATTGCTTTTTGTTTTCATTTTCCAGATTTCGTAGACTATAAACTAAGGAAGCAATCCATGTCCTCACTTTACCTGCAGCTACCTATCTATGTGAATCTATATTCCTAAAAGTCTGCCTGTTAGTTGCTTTAAAGGTCCCTTGTCATGGCCATTTCTACTGATCATAATTCCATTGTTGAGGTCTACTAGAATAGATTTATACTGTGCAATTTTCCAAACTCACATTGGTTTCTCATACAGCATCTCTGTATAGTATGTGTATTCACTCTGCATGATAGGTCCACTTTAAACGTCCAGAGGTTTGTGTTTCTGTTAAAATCACGAACCTGAAGCCAGCTGAATTTTTTCACCACTTTTTAATGAAATATCTTAAACACAAGTGAAATATTTAAAAATCATGCAAAATGAGTGACCTATCCCTTTTAATCTCCATTAACATCCATCTGTTCAGGTCCGTACACATATCAGAGTAGCAGTCTCCCCTTTCAGCCTTGTAACCTGATTTCACATTCTCTTTGAAAATTGACTTCTTTAGTTACTATTTGATATCAGAACCATCACATTTTTATATCTCTCATCGTACCGCAGCCGAGTGCTTCTTTGTTGCCAGGGGTTCAGTCCATCAATGGAAATGTGATAATTCCTCCAGTCAACGGATGATCATTTACACAATTGCCTTATGTTGGCAGAATTTGAATATGGACGTTATTTAGTCGTCAGATAACATCCATCCCTCTGAAAATGAGTTGAGTCTTTAAATCTCCAGTCTTTGTGAGGTAACACAACAAATAAACACACAGTAGACGTCAGAGTCCTGAGAGTTCTGGTCTTCACTAAAATGGTTTGAAGTTCAGAAAGTTTGGCTGAGTTTGTTGAGCTGTCTGGAGCACGGCGCAACACTTCTGCTTCCCGTTCAGTTAGGGTCAAACAGCAGGCCCAGTACCGCTTGGCAGTGAGAAATAGACTCTTCTACTTCAGGAGCCACTGATTCACTGAGGAAGAGAGGAGAAGGAGGATAATTAGCACTCAGAGGATAAGCAGTGTGGAATAAAACACACAACAAAGGGGCGCCTCAGGTTTCAGAAGTTGTGAGACAAAGAAAGAAAGAGAATGTGTGCGTCAGAAAGGATAATGAGAGACAAAGGTATGCAGAAAAGGGACTAAAACTATGCAAATTCAAAACTTTTTTACTAAATCCAAGCAGGTTATCAGGGTGGAAAAGTAAGAAAAGTATATCAAACTATGTCAGCGAGTACAATGCATTTTACTGTTGACAACCACTATATTCCCAAACAAATTACGCAGTCACCTTAAGGGGCTTTTACAAGCTTCAAGATTCAAAGGTTTTATTGTCATAAGCAGCGTCCATAAGCAGTTGACATAAGACAAAGTCTATTTGCCAGCCTATAAAGCACTATTGTGAACTTGGAAATGTTGAGCACCCCACATTTAGATTTTAGAAATGTAAATGTCTAAAATCTACCAGAAATGAGGTACTGTCCAATTCTAACTTGCATATTAGCAAATTGCGTAATCAGCATAAATTGCTTTAATTAGCATTTTTACACAGATTAGTTGAATACTCAATTCCGATTGGTCCATTTGGACATTTCAGAGGTTGTGAATACTCGCTAACACACCATTGCTGATCATAACATGACTGTTGCAAACGAAAATCAAGGGACTATGTGCAGACATATCACTCCGCAGAAAGAAGTCCGGTCGATTTAACATCAGCAAAACATTGTTTTCATCTATCTACAAACACTACGCTGTGGTTCCAGCGTACCCCATTTTTTTTCCAGCAGAAGCGATATGAAAATGTTTCAGTCAATACAATAATTTATTATTAATATTGTGAGTCAAGTTGTTGGTTTATGTGTGTTTAATATGTGGCCGTGTAATAAGCAGGATAATGTTTTACAGGAATTAGCAATATTTCAACAACAGCTTGGTCGATTTGGATGATATTGGGGTGGTTTTGTGGATTATTGGGGATCAATTTTGACCAAGTCATAGTTCAAAATAGCTGTGTAAACTTCAATTTTGAAGATACTTATTTGCTTCATATATTTCACCTGAATTTCAGAATGAAGAGAGCTCAATAAAGAAAGAAACTAGAAAATGCATTTCCTGCAAAAAATGCATGTGAATGCTGTAAACTGTGTACATTTGTTGCTGAATTTAGCTGAAAATATAGAAAAATCTGAATATGTTATTAGTTGAATGGTCTCTGTAGCTGCTTTTAGCTACAGAAACCAAGTAAGTGTGTTGCTGAACTTAGCGGAGAAATGCAGAAAAGTGAAATGATTTTAATCAAAATTGTTACAGCTCAAATCGGGTGGCAGTATACGCCGTGAAGTTGTTTGCGGCCTGCCAGTAAACCCAAAGCAGAAGAAGAAGAAGTGACATCAGCGGCTTCATTTGCCTAATCCTCCGTCAGGGACTTATTTCGGGAACTAAAGAGTTTTGATGAACTAGTACTGGGAACTAAGTACGGCAAAGTACTTGGTGTGAAAGCGCCTATTTACAATGGGCCTTAATGGAGACATGTTGAAAGTTTTTGTTACTTCATGCCCTCAAGAGGCATTTTGTTTAATTTTTTTGCTTAATTTATTAAAAATGTTCAACGTAAGAGAGGTTTTCCTACAATTCAAGCATAGAATTATGTCCCAGGAGCAGCCTGTCCTCCTACAAAAAACGACCATATAGGCGGATTGTTCATGCCCTTATTACGACCCAGAGACACGTTTTAAAGTGTATGTTGTTTCTTATGTGATGACTTCCAAAGAGAAAAGCAAGAACTCTCGGAATAAAGTATTATTATATATTTTTTTAAATGTTTCCGATTTCATATCATATAAACATCATATCCCGAAATGCATTGCGGCTAAAACAATCGATGTTTTAGCCTATGAAAACCTCTGAAAAAAGAAAGGTGTCTCTCAGAATCGAAAGAGAAAAACCTATGGGAAAAACACAAAAGCATTGTACACAATTTAAACCAATACATGTCGTATAATTAATTAAGGATAAACTGATGTTTTTTATTTGATGACTACTGCAGATATCTCTGTTAAATCATTTGATCATTGGTTTTATTATGAAAATGTCGAGACCAGAAATACTGTTTTCAACCCGTAACTTTACATGGAGGCTGCCGCATACCTCAAATCATCTTCGTAATATCTATCAAACTATAGATCCTACATATCGACTGGACGTGGATTCTAAAAGTACAATATATACTTCTCGCTAGAAATCTAATCAAAAAACATTTTAATGGCCAAATTATCCTACAATTTAGGATTTTACAGAGAGAGTTATTTGTGAATAAACGACCATCTGTAACGTTAGCATTCAACCGGAGTACTAGAGGGCGAAAACTTTAAAACATAATTATAGGACGTATTAAACGCTTGAACAAACGACATATTTGGTCGTAATAAGGGCCTGAACAATCGGCCCATTTGGTCGTATGAGTTGGAGGACTTGTTTCCAAGGAGTGCAGGGTTTGGGAATTATGGCAGTTTAAAAACAAAAATGTAAGGCGAATTTCAAGCCCTCCTCCACTCTAGCTTTGACATCACGCCTTAACGAGCTGCGCAATACACACAATGTTAAAATCTGAAGAAGGAAAGGCAAGGCAAGTTTATTTATATAGCACCTTTCAACACAAGGCAATTCAAAGTGCTTTACAAAAATGAAAGACATTAAGAGCATTAAAAAACATATTATGAAATTATATCTAGAAACACTCATTTAAAAGCAATAATATAAAATGACATTTAAAAACACTAATTTAAATGCAAAGATAAAAAGCAAAGATAATAAAAGTTACAGTGCAGTTTAAGATATGAATATATCAATTAAAAGCAGTGGCAAAAAGAAAAGTCTTCAGCCTGGACTTAAAAGTAGTAAGAGTTGCAGCGGACCTGCAGGTTTCTGGGAGTTTGTTCCAGAGATTTGGAGCATAATAACTGTTGGAAATTGCATGTGTGTAACCCTCCTGTCCACAAGAGGCACTGTGTAGGGAAGCAGATAGAAGTTCCTCACAGGCTATAAATAGAGGCCTGGATGAGGACTTCCTCCTCTTTGTCCTCAAACACCCACACCAGGATTGAGTGTTTGGTAGCTGTTCGCCATGTGTCTTTTGATTTACCAATGTAAGTAGAATCCTCTTTGTAATTTTGATGTTTGCACTTGAGTAACCTCAATGGTATTGAACACATTTGTTGTTCACTGTAGTAATGAATATAATTTAGTTCCAATTTGATATAATTACGGCAGACATATTTGTTAACTTTAATGTGCAAGTAATATAAGTGTTATTTTAAAGTGCAAATGCTGTAATCAGTTTCTTTCACCTTTTCTACAAGAACCATTGGCAACAGCTACCATCCCACCAACTGAATACCCTGATAAATAAAACAAATAAGTTTAAACTCCTGTCTCCTGGTGGTTTGTGGCTCCAGTCTGAACATTCATCTCCAACAAATGTTCCTTCGAGCCGGAGACTGAGCCACACTCCACACAGTGACCAAATGACAGATTCCGGGATTGATGACATGCAGACAATGGATGAACCCAACAATGGAGGTCAGGCCATTTACTGAGAACATGCATAGATCCGAAGGTGTCCCAGACTTAACCCAGCTCTACTTACAAGAGGGCCCGTCTCAAACATCACCTAGGCCATCCACACCTGCTCATCAAACAGAGCCTAGCCTTTCACCTGAACCCTTATTGCCTACCCCTCATCTCATTCTGCGATCTGTATCCCTGGAAGTATTAGCTAAAGCCCCGACAAATCCAATTAGCCATCGTGACCTAGGGGCTAGAACCAAAAGAGATGGACGGCTCCCTGATTACTATGGTTTTCCACGGCGCAAGGCAGTATCTCATAGTTTAAGGAGTAAGAGGACACACTTCAGCGAGTCGGCATCAAGTGTCCCTACAGGCTGCTCTGATACAAGTTGACATTCAAGAGGCAGCCGCTACACTCTTAATTTGAGTGATCTCCAAGCCAGTATACTCCAGTATACACTTTTTTTTGTTTTGATTTTGATATATTTTATTAATCCCTGTGGGGAAATTGTTTCTCTGCATTTGACCCATCCTGTGTTAGGAGCAGTGTGCTGCCATTTTGAACGGCGCCCGGGGAGCAGTGTAGGGAACGGTGCCTTGCTCAGGGACACCTCTGTAGCACTTGGTCTTGCCGGGACTTGAACTGGTGACCTTCCAGTTGCCAAGTCCCTATCGACTTCACCACCACCACCCCCAATGTCAAGAAAATGCACACAAAGAGAGAGAGAAAATTGTCAGACAGGTTGAAATGAACAGACGTATTCGTACTAAAGAACAAGAGCTTGAGTCAGCACAACTTGTCACTCGTTTCATAAAACACAATCTTTCTGAAGAGGATGGAGGAGCCTGTGGTTCTACAACCTCATCTCTTCATGGAAATGGAGCAACGTCTTTTTACGATCTGCCTCCATCCAGGATATTCACTCCTGCCCCCCCAAACTTGACATATGCTGACTCTCTCTCTCATTTAGCTTTAGCTCTCCTGCTTCCCCAACTTAGCCTTTCCAGAGGTCTACCTAAGGCCTCCCAAATCCTTCCCAGGCCTCAACCAATACAACAAAGCGTATACACTGCCCAGGCTCCCTCTCTTCCCTCTGCAGCTACTGCTGAAACTGCAGCAACGTCAACTCCCCATGTGGCTGCCCAAGCTTTACCTTCGTCCTTTCACCCTGCATCTGCTACAGTAATGCCCCGCGCCCTTTCTATTCACCATGGACCTGTGACCCCGGTCACTGCTGAAGCCCCTAACAATATGACATCCATGCCTGGTAGCGAACAACCTACCTTTACGGCCCTCGACAATATCCTTGACAATCATCCCTATCTTACAGAGCAGTATATCAAATACTCTTGGAACATGTTCAGCACCCAGGAGCTAGCAAATTAGCCAGATCCAGCATGCATGACGCAAGACCATATTCCACTGCCCTCTTAGCACTCAAAGAAAAGTATGGTCAGCCAAGGCTGCTAGTTCAGAGAGAAATAGGTGAAATACTAAATGCCCCCATTAATATAATAATATAATAGATTTAATTTGTTAGCGCTTTTACAGGTGCTCAAAGACGCTTTACAGATATAGTGAAGGGAAAAGGAAGGAACAACAAATAAATATATAGTAAACAATCACACATTAAAAGCCAGATTGAAGAGGTGAGTTTTTGTAAGTTTTTTGAAGGTGGTGAGGTCAGTGCAGTCTCTGATGGGTTGGGGGAGTGAGTTCCCAGAGGGAGGGGGCAGCGATGGAGAAGGCTCTGTCCCCCCAGGTCCGGTGATTGGTGCGGGTGGGGATGGATAGGAGGTTGGCTTCCGATGAGCGGAGGCAGCGGGAAGGGGCGTGGTGGTGCAGCAAGTCTGTGAGGTAGGGGGGGGCCTGATTGTTGAGGGCTTTGTGGGTAATGAGGAGGACTTTGAAGTTGATTCTTTGACGGACGGGGAGCCAGTGGAGGTTCTGAGGACGGGAGTGATGTGGTCTCGGGAGCGGGTGTGGGTGAGGAGGTGGGCAGCAGAGTTCTGGATATGTTGGAGTTTATTGATTAGGTTGGATGGTATGCCGTAGAGGATGCTATTGCAGTAGTCGTGAAGTGATGAATGCATGAATCAGGGTTTCAGCAGCAGAGGAGGAGAGTGATGGGCGGAGACGGGCAATGTTTTTGAGGTGGAAAAAAGGCTGTCCTGGTGATGTGATTTATGTGGTGGTTGAATTTGAGCTGACTGTCGAAGATGACTCCGAGGTTGCGGATGTGAGGGGGAGATAGAGTGTGGCTGTCAATGGTGAAGTTGAAATTCTGGATGTCTTTGATACGGGATGGGGGGCCAATGATGATGATGATGTCTGATTTGGCACTGTTCAGTTGGAGATAGTTTGTTTGCATCCATGCTTTTATTTCTGAGAGACAGTTGGTGAGAGTGGAGTGTGTTGTGGGGGTGATGGTTTTTGTTGAGATATAAAGTTGGATGTCATCGGCGTAGCAGTGAAATTGAAGGTTGTGGCGACTAATTTTTTTGCCAAGGGGGAGCATGTAGAGGATGAAGAGGAGGGGGCCAAGCACCGAACCCTGGGGGACACCTTGGGACAGAGGAGCAGTGGAGGAGGTGCAGTTGTTGATAAACTGATGTCTGTTGGTGAGGTAGGATTTCAGCCAGGAGAGTGCAGTGTCTGTGATGTTGAGTGATGATTCGAGGAGGGACAGCAAGATGGCGTGGTTGATGGTGTCGAATGCTCCGGTGAGGTCGAGGAGGATGAGGATGTTAAGGTTGCCGGAGTCAGAGGAGAGGAGGAGGTCGTTTGTGATTTTGAGAAGAGCTGTTTCGGTGCTGTGTTTTGATCGGAAAACCGGATTGAAATGGCTCAAAGAGATCATTGGAGCTGAGGTGGGCTTTAAGTTGTGAGGCAACGACACGTTCAAGTATTTTTGACAGAAAGGGGAGATTTGAGATGGGCCGGAAGTTGGACATGATGTCAGGTGTGAGTCCAGGTCTTTTGAGAATGGGTGTGACAGCAGCCAGTTTGAGAGAGGGGGGAACTGATCCAGATCTGAGGGAGGAGTTAATGATGGTGGCGATGAGTTGGGAGATGGCAGGGAGGCTCTCTTTAACAAATTTGGAGGGCATTGGGTCAAGTGTGCAGGTGGAGTTAATTCCAGTCATGAAGTCGGACAGTTGCATGGGGGTCACAGGGGAGAAGTGGGACAGGGGGTGTGAGGTGAAGGGGGGGGAAGCCAGGAGGGAAGGTGGGGGGTGCTGATGAGGGTGTCAGATTGCTGTAAATGTTGCTGATTTTGGTTTGGAAAAACGAGAGGAAGGAGTTGCACTGTTCAGTGGTGAAGGATGAGGTGGCGTTGTCACAGGGTTTCAGAAGTTTGTTGATGGTGGAGAACAGACGCTTGGGGTTGCTGGAGCCAGACTGAATGAGTTGTGAATAGTAATTAGACCGGGCTGCTTTGAGTGCGTTACTGTACTGCTGGAGATAGTCTTTGTAGATTTGAAGATGGACTGTTAGTGTGGTTTTCTTGTGTTGGCGTTTCCTTATTATTATTATTATTATTAAATGCGGAAGAATCCATAAAATGGACAAAATGCACCTTCAAGAAGCCATGTAATGTATGCAAGGACATTCACTTGACAAATCAGCTACAGTGATGTACACATCCCCCTCCCTCAGAGCTTCTCTACATGGACAAACCTAACCGCTCCCATAAAGTCATGTTGAAAATCGTCAATGTACTTCTCCACAACGGGGACAGGACCCTCACAACTCATGTAGTCCTTGATGATGATGCTGATCGATCCATCCTGCTCTCCTTTGCTGTCCAGTGTTTGGGTCTCTCAACACAGCCTGAAGCAATCTCACTACGCACAGTGCGGCAGGATATAGTGCAAGTAAGTGGAGCAACTGTTTCCTTTGGAATCTCCCCTATTAACCAGCCAACTGAAAGGCATTTCATCAACGGAGCATTCACTGCTGAGAATCTCGGCCTTTCAGAGCACACTTACCCTGTAAAACAGTTACAAGAACAGTTTCACCATCTCACACATTTTATTACAGCCAATTGACCATGCATGCCCCTTGTCCTCATTGGCTCAGACTATGCCCATCTCATCACAGCCACAGAGCAAATTCGCATTGGGCCCCCTAGTGGCCCACTGGCAGTACACACAAGGCTAGGATGAGCCCTCCTAGGTCCAGCCAGCTTAATCCAAACCCAACAGACTCTTCCCTTCACACTGACCTGCCTTAAAAGTGAATTACTCAGGACGTGGAAAGACTCTGGCAGATGGACAACCTTGCCCTATGTTAATGAAAAGACAGCCAGAAGGTCGAAACAGGACAAGATGGCTCTCGCTCTTCTTCATTCCAAGACAGAAAGAGTAGAAATAGATGGTGTATGCCACTCCCTGCTGAGAATTCCCAATATGCCTGCCTTTCAAGCCCCCAAGGAAGGCGTTCTGGCTCGTCTCTGTGCCCAAGAAAGACGCTGTCCAAAGACTCACAACTTTCTGAGAAATCACAGAGCTTGGCTATGTTCAAAGGATCCCCAACGAGGCAGGCTGAGCAACCACAGGAAACCTGGTATTTTCCACATCACATAGTTGAACACAACAGGCAGTCATCCATAGGAATCCCGAACCCAATAAAATACCCAATATTAGCGGTGTGTGTCTGCCCAAGGACAATTTAAGGTAAAACCTAATAGAGGTGTCATACATAATAACCTAATAAAAGTAAATGTAATAACTACTACAGTGCAACAAAACAGAATATTAAATGTGGTCTCTTAAACATAAGATCTCTAGCATCTAAAGCAATATTGGTAAATGATTTAATATCAGATTATAATATTGATATATGCTGTCTCACTGAAACTTGGTTGAGGACATGAAGAATATGTCAGCATAAATGAGGCCACTCCACCCAGCCATATCAATACTCATATTGCCCGAGGCGTGGGCCGAGGAGGTGGAGTTGCAGCAATCTTTGACTCAAGTTTACTTATCAATACTAAACCAAAAATTAAATTATACCTCCTTTGAAAATCTCGTTTTTCTCTTACGCATCCGACTGAAAACTTTGCAGCCAATCTTATTTGTTACAGTGTACCGTACACCCGGTCCTTATTTAGAATTCTTATCAGAATTCTCTGAGTTTTTATCAACTTTGGTTCTTAAAACAGAAAAAGTAATTATCGTAGGTGACTTTAATATTCATGTTGACGATGATAAAAATAGCCTTACTGTTGCATTTAACTCTATATTAGATTCTGTTGGTTTTTGTCAGTGTAAATAAACCAACCCACTGCTATAATCACACTCTCGACCTTGTTCTGACTTATGGTATTGAAATTGAGCAACTATTTGTCGAACCGCATAATCCTGCTTTATCCGACCATTTCTTAGTAACTTTTGAAGTACTGTTACTAGACTACAAAGCATTAGTCAAAAGCTCCTGCAGCAGAAACCTATCTGTTAGTGCTATAGCCAAATTTAAGGAAGAGATTCCACCAATACTTAACTCGATAGCATGTCTGCATGTAGGGCAGGAAACTTATACAAAATGTCCACCACCCCAAATTGATCATGTTGTTGATAGTGCTACAGATGCGCTGCGAATAAAATTAGACTCTGTTGCTCCTTTGAAAAAAGAAGAAAATAAAACAACATAGATTAGCTCCATGGCATAATGCTGAAACCCGCAAAATAAAGCAAAAGTCGAGACAACTTGAAGGATATGGCGTTCCACTAAACTTGAAGAATCTCGTTTAATTTGGCATATTACTCTCAATGAATATAAGCACTGCGTAAAGCGAGAGCAGCCTACTACTCTTCATTAATAGATGAGAATAAGAATAATGCAAGATTTCTTTTCAGCATTGTAGCCAGGCTGACAGAGAGCCATAGCTCGATTGAGCCTTCTATTCCCATAGCACTCAGTAGTAATTATTTTGTGCTTTTTTAACGATAAATTGTTACTCTTAGAAACAAAATTAATGACCTCTTGCCTTTGACCAGTATAGGCAAGGCAAGGCAAGTTTATTATATAGCACTTTTCAACACAAGGCAATTCAAAGTGCTTTACAAAAAATGAAAGACATTAAGAAAATGGCATTTAAAATCAGTCATTAAAAAAAAAGCTAAAAATAAACATTAAAAGAAGAAATACATGGATAAACATTAAAAGAAAAATACATGGATAAAAGTTACAGTGCAGTCTAAGATATGAATAGTTCAATTAAAAGCAGCGACAAAAAGAAAAGTCTTCAGCCTGGATTTAAAAGTAGTCAGAGTTGCAGCGGACCTGCAGGTTTCTGGGAGTTTGTTCCAGATATTTGGAGCATAATAACTGAACGCTGCTTTACCATGTTTAGTTCTGACTCTGGGGACAGAAAGCTGACCAGTCCCGGAAGACCTGAGAGATCTCGATGGTTCATAATTTAGCAGTAGATCAGAAATGTATTTTGGGCCTAAACCATTCAAAGCTTTATAAACCAGCAGCAGTATTTTGAAATCTATTCTTTGACACACAGGAAGCCAGTGTAAAGACTTCAGAACAGGTGATGTGATCCACTTTCTTAGTGTTAGTGAGGACTCGAGCAGCGGCGTTCTGAATCAGCTGCAGCTTCCTAATAGATTTTTTTAGTGAGACCTGAAGACACCATTGCAGTAGTCGTCTACTGAAGATAAAAGCATGGACAGTTTTTCCAAATCCTGCTGTGACATTAGTCATTTAATCCTAGATATGTTCTTTAGGTGATGGTAGGCTGATTTAGTAACTGTTTTAATGTGACTGTTGAAACTCAGGTCAGAGTCCATGACTACACCTAGATTTCTGGCTTTATCTGTTGTTTTGAACATTGCAGACTGAAGCTCAGCGCTAACTTTTATACGTTCTGCCTTGGCTCCAAAAACCATTACCTCAGTTTTATCTTTGTTTAATTGGAGAAAGTTCTGACACATCCAGTAATTGATTTGTTCAATGCACTTACTCAGTGTTTGAATTGGAGCATAGTCTCCTGGTGAAACTGTTACGTACATTTGTGTGTCATCTGCATAGCTATGGTAACTTATTTTTGTTGTTTTCATTATCTGAGCCAGTGGTAGCATGTAGATGTTAAAGAGAAGAGGCCCCAAGATGGAGCCTTGAGGAACCCCACATGTCATATTTGTCAACTCAGATGTGTATTTACCTATAGAAACAAAGTTGTTTCTGTCCTTTAAGTAGGATTCAAACCAATTTAGGACTGTTTCCGAAAGTCCCACCCAGTTTTCCAGTCGGTCTAGTATATGCTGTGGTCAACAGTGTCAAACGCAGCACTGAGATCTAATAATACTAACACTGAAGTTCTGCCACTGTCTGTGTTTAGGTGGATGTCATTAAAGACCTTTACAAGAGCAGTCTCAGTGCTGTGGTTTGGACGAAAGCCTGACTGGAACACATCTAAACAGTTATTTAAATGCAAAAAATTACTCAACTGTTGAAAAACAACTTTTTCAATGATTTTACCTAGAAATGGGAGGTTTGATATGGGCCTATAATTGTTCATTACGTAGCATCTAGATTATTATTTTTTAAGAGCGGTTTAATGACTGCAGTTTTCAGGGCCTTTGGAAAAATACCTGAGTGAAGAGATTTGTTTACTATATGAAGTAGATCTGAGGCGATGCAAGGCAAAACATCTTTGAAAAATCCCGTTGGAATAATATCAAGGCAGCAGGAGGAGGATTTCAGAAGTTGTATAATGTCCTCTAGGTTTTTATCAATAATCTGATGGAATTGTGTCATGGTGTTTGAATTGATTTTAAGTGGACACAGGGACAAAACATTTGTACCTGATACAGAAGCACTGACTGCTTGTCTAATTTTCTGAATGTTGTCAGTGAAGGAGGCAAATTCATTGCAGGCCCTGGTGGATAGAAATTCAGAGGCTACTGAGACATTTAAAAAAAAAAAAAGTTTTTTAATTTTGATATACTTTATTAATCCCCGTGGGGAAATTGTTTCTCTGCATTTTACCCATCCTGTCTTAGGAGCAGTGTGCTGCCATTTTGAACAGCGCCCGGGGGGGTTTGTTACTCTGTCGATAGTAGCAAATAAGGCACATGCGTTTTTTTGTTTTTGGCAATTATGGAGAAAGACTGTCGTGCAATTTTCAATTCCAAATTATAAAAACCAATTCTCTCTTTATAGATTTCAAAATGAACCTGGAGATTTTCTTTTCGCCACCTGCGTTGAGCTTTTCGACACTCTCTTTTTTCTGTTTTCACGGTCATGACCTTTCTCCATGAAGATATTTTCTTGCCAGTCACTTCCTTTATCTTAGTTGGAGCAATGGCATCTATAACATTTGTAATTGTCTAATTGAAATGATCTACTAGCTCATTTACTGAGATGTTAGCAGGGGCAAGTGTGGAAGTAAACATTTCCCTAGTATTTTCAGTTAAATATTGCTTTGTGGTTACCTCTTTTTGAACATTTTTGTGAACAGAAATAGAGCTCTCAAAGAAAACACAGGAATGATCAGAGAGTGCAACATCAGTCACCACAACCTTTGAGATATTCAGACCCTTTGAGATGATTAAGTCCAGAGTGTGCCCCTTAGTGTGCATTATCAAGAACACAAAACAGTTCTTTAGCCCCTCTGTCCTGGGGTTGTTAACATGGATGTTAAAACCACCAACAATGACTAGACGGTCAAAGTCAATACACACTAGACGGCAGTTCAGTAAAGTCATCAAAAAAGCTTGCACAGTATTTGGGTGGTCTATAGATGTTTAAGAACAGAGCTCGAGAGGAGTATTTCAGCTGAAGGGCCACATATTCAAAAGAAGCAAAGTTCCCATAAGATGTCTTCCTGCATTGAAGGGAATCATTGAACAAAATAGCTACTCCACCTCCTTTCTTATGCATTCTTTCCTGACTCATAAAACCGAAGTTGGGAGGTGTTGATTCAATAAGAAGGCCTCTTTACCAAGCTCCAAACTAAGTTAAATGTCTCAAAAAGTGTAAATGTCATAGCACACATTTCCTGAAGGAGCTGAATATTTTAATATTTGAATGGTGTCTGTAGCTGAAAGTATGTGGAAGGAGTAGCATTTGGTGCACAGTGTAGTTAAAAGAGGATTTGAAGGTTCCTCCCATTGAGTTACATGTTAAAAAAAGAGTTTAAAAAGCTGAATATTTCAAAAAGTATAACATATTTTCAAAAATGTGAAGGTTTCCCATCATGTGTTGAAAAAGCTGAATATTTTGATATTTGAATGGTTTCTAATGGTTTGGTGTCTAAAACACATGAACGCGCTGTCTTTAAACAAATCTCCTGTTGTCTCCATCAGAACAATCTTCTGGATCCGCACCAGTCTGGTTTCAAGGCAGGTCACTCCACAGAAAACTGCTGTCCTTGCTGTCTCTGAGGAAATGCACACTGCTAAAGCAGCCTCCCTCTCCTCTGCATCATCCTTTTGGACCTGTATGCTGCATTCGACATGGTGAACCATCAGATCCTCCTTCACACTCCAAGAACTTGGAGTTTCAGGCTCCGCACTTTCCCTCCTCACCTCATACCTCAAAGACCGTACCTACAGGGTAACTTGGAGAGGGTCCGAGTCCGACCCTTGTCAATTAACTACAGGGTCCCTCAGGGCTCTGTCCTTGGTCCTCTTCTCTCTGTACACAAACTCGCTCGGATCAGTCATTAGCCCGGATGGTTTTTCATACCACTGCTACACTGACGACACCCAATTAATTCTGTCCTTTCCCCGCTCAGAGACCCAGGTCGTCGCACGCATCTCTGCTTGTCTAGCCGACATCTCTCAGTGGATGTCTGCTCACCACCTCAATCTCAACCTTGACAAGACCGAACTGCTTTTTCTTTTCAGGAAAAGATTGTCCCACTCTTGACCTAACAATCAACATCGGCCCCTCTGTTGTTTCCCCGACTCAGACTGCAAGGAATCTGGGTGTGACCCTAGATAACAACCTGTCCTTCACTGAATACATTGCTGCTACAACCCGCTGCTGCAGATACACGCTTTACAACATCAGGAAGATACGTCCCCACCTGACCCAGAAAGCGACGCAACTTCTGGTCCAGGCTCTCGTCATCTCACGCTTTGACTACTGCAACTCTCCTCCTGGCTGGTCTAGCTGCATGTCCATCCGACCTCTGCAGCTCATCCAGAATGCAGCGGCTCGTCTGGTCTGTAACCTTCCAACATTTTTCCACACCACACCGCTCCTCCGCTCCCTTCACTGGCATCCAGTAACTGCTAGAATCCACTTCAAGACACTGGTACTTGCGTACCATGCTGCGAATGGATCTGGCCCTTCCTACATCCAGGACGTGGTTAAACTGTACACCCCAGCACATGCACTCCGCTCTGCATCAGCCAAACGGCTCGCTGCACCCACTGCGAGGGAGACCCAAGTTCCCATCAGCAAAAACACGTTGGTTTGTTATCCTGGCTCCAAAATGGTGGAATGAGCTCCCCATTGACATCAGGACAGCAGAAAGCTTACACACCTTCTGGCGCAGACTGAAAACTCATCTCTTTCGACTCCACTTCGAGCAATAGAATTACTAACAGAGCACTTATATACTAATAAAGGACTGGCTTATCTATAGCCAGTTGAGTAGCACTTGAAATGTTTTGGCTCTATGAAACCTGATGTACTTATATGATTCTGTTTTCTTCAAGTTTGTATCTTCTTGGTCGAATGCACTTATTGTAAAAGCGTCAGCTAAATGTAACATAAGAACTATAGTGGATGTTATTAGTGTGAATTGCACAGCATTCACACTAATAACAATATAACATATTAAAAGGAATTATACAGTATGGTGGTAAAATGCTAGAGTCAATAAACCATGTAAGTTAAAATCTATACAGAATACAACACCCTCTGTTCTTTGTAGAAAATTCATTTGGGGGAAAAACTGAAAATGTTCAATGTGATGCTGAACTAATACTCTGAAGATATTTAACAGGAAGGTATGTATTGTGCGGGTCATTTGCTCTGATGATTCAATGCTTCTTTTAAGAGAAGCAAAATGTTTATCAAATCAAACTTCACCAGTGTCCGATAATGCTGCAAAAAATGAGATGAAAGAGAAAAGACAAAAATAAATTAGGGTGAGTAAGAGTAGAATAAACTGAAATATAAAGATACATTCAGAGTGAATAAGCCTGAGAAGAGAGAGAGAGATATTGAAAATAAATCTTTATTCCCACCAGGGACCCTTTCATCACTGCGCTCTCTGCTTCCTGTCTCCTGCATTTCCCCTCCAGAGTCTGATGCTCGGTTCCTCTGTACCTGGGTGCTTCCATCATTTGGCTGTACATCAGTCGTCATTTTATTTCAATGTTATTCCAGCTCTGTGGCCTGGTGCTTGATCATCTGCCATCATAACTTCCACGGAGAATCCAACGCTCGCCGGCTTGGTCTGGAGGTGAGGGTTCTCCACTGATTGGAAACTCAGCTTAGGGCTGGTTTTTCCCTTTTCACCACACAGGCGGCCTCAATTAACCTCAGGAAGAATGTAAAAGAACCGAGTGCTACACAATCTTTGTAACAATACTTATTTTATGTTTAACTACACTATATTTATTTGATGAATTTAGTTATGAGTTGCTCTCCAAGCTGCGATGATTAGCCAGCTGATAAGTCAATCGGCAGAAAAATACAACTATTCACATAAGTGTGTACTCACAGACCCTCCGTATAGAACAGTGTTCCCTAACCACCTGTCCGAGGACCGGCACAGGCTGGTGGTTATTTGGTACCAGGGCCGGACGGGGACAATAAGTCAGGCCGGGAATTATACACCCAACCAGTCCACTACCAGTTTTCTTTTGTGCCATTTTCCTGGATTTATTTGTCAATATTTACAGCGTTGCTGCCCATAGTGATAGCCCTAAACTTTAATCTACTACCTCAGAATAAACATATGGACATGGGTTACTATTTAAAAAAAAAAGTGCAAATCTATTTAGGAACCTATCCATGTGAACATATTTTAAGTGGAGGTGGACCTCAAAATCCTCCGGTAAGATTTTTTTTTTTTTAAATGTTGGACTTAAATACATCAATCTGGTGCACTTTGAGGGGGAAATAAAGAGACTACATATGACACAGAACTGTATACATTTAAATAATCATAAAATCATAAGAACATGGCCATAACCAATAACATACCATATCCAATATGAAAAACATTGAAACTTGTTTATTTGTTTTGTGAGTGTGTCTGCTCCTGAATCAGCCTCTCCTGTCTCCCTCCTCTCCCTCATCTCCCCCTGCTCCTCTTTGAGGCAGCAGCAAAGATTAGTTTTAGCTCTCAACAAGTTTTTAAAGTGTATCTTCCCTTTTTTCACCTAGTTAACGTTTTTTTTTTTATTATTCATGCATATTTACTAATCACTCCCCCTTCAAAAGGAAATATGTGTTCACATAAATGGTGACCAAACCTTTGAGACCCACTGAGATAACTTAGTCTAAGTTAACTATCTAAACACTCAGAAGTCCTTTACCTCACATGAGCTGTAGTTATCAGTCTCTCAGTCTGACAGGAGAGGACTCTGCTCCATCTTGTTGACAGCTCATTATATCCATTAGCGCCGCTAGCTAGCACCAGATGCTAACAACAACAATAGACGTAACCGGTGCGCGCGCTTTCTCTCTCGCTCGCTCGCTCCGCCCGCCACACACACCACACACACACACCCTCCCTTGAATGACACACGGAGACCAATCGAGGGCTTTAGTGTATGATCTGTATGAAAGTGGCCAAGTCGGCAGGCCACATCATGTAGACAGCCAGTCACCCTCTGTGAGGCAGAGTCAGACCCACATTTGCGGAGCGTTGTGTTCACAATACATATAAAAAAAAAATCCTCAGGCCAGCAGGCCACTTAACAGGCCAGGCCATCGGGAAACCTCCCGGTCCTCCCGATGGCCAGTCCTGGGTACCGGGTTGACAGAAAGATTAATAATGACCAGATACATCCGTCTGAGCGTCTGGGTCTCTTGACAAGTCTCAGTCACGTGATACTTTACTTCAAACATTAAGGCCGCAAGCTAGCAACAGATGGCCTTAAAAGTATGTTCCAGACTCCAACTCCGTCGGTGTTCTGGATTAAAATCAAAGCTGAATATCCTCGCCTGCTTCCATTTCCAACATCCTATCTTTGTGATCAAGTTTTTTTTTGCAGTGACCGCCCCAAACAAAATGACGGAGTAGATTGGACGGAACACACTTCGGTGTCATTGTGTCCCATTACCACTAGACAGGTTATACTCGGTGTTCGCGATACAGTCATTTTATACATCGAGTATATCGATATATCGCCCAGCCCTACTCCACTGTACTATGGCTAACACAAACACGCACAACGAAACATTTTGAAAGCTGGAAATATATACCTGGGATGTCACTATGATAAAGTAAAAGTTTGATTGAGGTAGCATGAACCTATATACCATTTTATGAACAAATAGCAGGTGTATCATAAGCTTTTTTTTTTATGAACGGTCTTCTCCCTCCTCCATGTAAAAAAACAAGCTTATAGCTTGACTCAAGTCCAAAGTTCTCTTCATCATTATTAAAATATTAGTAATATCTAATAATATTATAATACTCTAACTAATAAATCTAACTATCTCTCAATTCTCAATATTTGTTTCACTTTTTTTCAATCGGCGTCTTTCTTCGTCTCTCGCTGTCTCTCTATTTCTCTCGCCGTCTCTCACTGTCTCTCACTGTCTCTCGCCCGAGTTAACCCCAGTTTGCGGACAAAGTAAAGGCGCTGCTGGGATTCCTTGGTGATTGACGTGGTGTTGTTGGTCCAGGAGAGATCCTCAGTGATGTGCACCCCCAGGAATTTGGTGCAGCTGACCTGTTACAGCAGTAACACCGATGGTCAGTGGTGTTGGGTGTCGTTTCTCCTGAAGTCGACAACAATCTCCTTTGTTTTCTTCACATTGAGAAAGAGATTGTTGTCTATGCACCATGGCCAGCTGGTTCACCTCCTGTAATGGGTCTCACCGTTGTTGCTGATGAGACCCACCACGGTTGTGTCATCCGCAAACTTGATGAAGTGGTTGGAGCTGTGGGTGGGTGTGCAGTCGTGGGTCAGCAAGGTGAAGAGAAGGGGGCTGTGCACACATCCTTGGGGGCCCCTGATGTTATTAACCCCCTAAGGGTTTTCAAAGTGAAAACATCCTAAACAGCGGATGTAGTTTTTTTTTTAAATCATTGAAAGTTGATAATGAACATGAGCAAACAACTGTTACCCCAATGATTTTAGAAAACAAATAAATAATTTCAATGACTTTTATATACAAAATGTCAAATAAATGTTGCGATGTGATGTATTGTACAGGAGTTTCCTTAAAGTGGATTGTTATCAGCATTCTTATTAGAGAATTTATGATAAGGATTTATATATTTGAAAGCAGCTGAGGGAATACCGCCACAGACAGAAACAATAAAATACTTTATTACTGGTGAGTCAGCGCGGAAAATCAGCGTTACGGAGAATTAAAGATATATTTATGTTTAAGAATAGTTTGAAGCTACTGCTCTGGACTGCAAGAAATTGGAACAATTGACTTTAATTATTTGCTTTACAATTGCGCTCTAACCAGAGCATGTGATGAACCTGAACATTTCTACATCTAAGTCTCACCTTTAATAAGTACACATATCAATACTGCAAATATCCTGGAGGACTTTGTTTGTTTTTGTTTGTTTCTTAATCGCTTATTGTGCTTTTCTTTTGAGAACACTGTTGGCTCAGAGTGGTTTCGGGCAACATTTGGCAGGCTACTCTCTCTGCTCTTGACCGTGGTAAAACACAAACTCTTGCTGGGGTTCTGTATTGTAACAAGCTATTATCAAAGGAAAGCAGAGGCCACGCACTCCAATTGATGTTGTGGGGAGCACGCTGGGTTTGAGCGGATCGATACTAAAAACTATATTTGGAGAGCACTGAGAGGAGACGCGGACTCCCACAGGAAGTGTAAAAGAACCAAGCGCTACGCAATTTTTGTACTACTACATTTGTGTCCATTTATTTGATAATTGTAGTTATAAGTTGCTTTCCAAGCTGCAATGATTAGCTAGCTGATAAGTCGGTTGGCAGAAAAAATTCCGACAACTATAATCCGATAATGGCTTACATTTTTCGCAGTTTAAAGTATTTAAATATGGTGGTTTAAATATATTGGGAGAGCCCACACTGTATGATGCACCGTTTTCCTTAAACGCCAACAAGCTCTCCCACACACTCCCAGTTTTAAATCTGCACAAACAGACGATACACTCCCACACATATATTTTTATTTCCATGTCTCCCAGCCTTCTTTTTTTCCCATTGTCAAGAGGCTGCTGACACGGAGCCATGCTCAGTCAACCCCCTCTCCGCCTAGGCAGATTTAATGATCAGCTGTATCTCTCCACTTATAAGGACCTTGCCTTGCCTCAGTCGCTAACAAGACACCTAAACCTATTTCAGATTCAGACCATTTACATATAATATCTCTCCCTGCTGCTACTTTTGGAAATGTGTAAGCAGAGTACTGAAAAACAAGGAGGCTGCTGGGAACGGACTGATTTCTGACAACTGAAGCTTTATTTAAGAGTGATAAGGAGAAGAGGGGAGTCCGGGACTTTTACTTTCTACTCTCTTCTTCTACTTCGATTGTCTTTTGACCTTTTACTCTGTTGAGGCGAGCCGGGCCGGAAAGTGGGGCAAAGACTTGAGGCGCGCTAAGGTATCTTATATCTTATTCTGAGTTGTTTGGTCATGAATCTGGGTCTGCATGACATTTCCTCTCGATGGACTTCACTTCAGCATGTCCACCATTGTGTTCTTTGAAACCACTGCTTGATTTTCCCCAACTGCAAGAACAGGATGAACCCAGCTGCAGAAAGCAAAATAGTGTGATTACGGAACCTAAATATATGAAGTTAGGAGACACTGTCCAAAGAACAGAATCAGAATCAATACGGGATTCATGTAGGTTATGCCATATGAAGAGTTTGTATTGAAAGACTGTGGTTTTCTTGCAATCAAACACTCAAAATCGAGTGTTTTGAATTTTTTTTCAACATGTTGGCGTCTCGAACAGGACTGTGGGACACAACAACATCAGACCGGGCGATGCCAACGAGGACACGATTCAATTTAATCTGGCTTTGAATGATTAAAAGTAACAGACAATTTGGTTATTATGATAACCCAAACCCATTTGTAATTGTCACTTAGACTAAATAGACCACATAGAACAAATAGAACACATTTCTGACAAGTAACCCCTCCCCTAGTGTCAAAGATCTGAAAAGTGACATATATGTCACATTGGGTGTTTGGTAAAGTAATGCTTATTAATAACTTAATTAATGAGGATGATGTTTACATTTTTTAACATTCTCTGAACTGAAAGTATATAATATATTAACTAAATATCCTTGAATCAGTTAAATTAACTGAGCAGATCATAATCATATTTCTAATTGTGACATATGTGTCACTCCAGATTTTATGAGAAATGTTAAGATTAATGTCCCGATGTGACATTAATGTAACAGCGATATTGATCACATTTGTTTAATATCAATTGGATCAAGAAATGTTTTCACAAAAGCTTAAATGAAATAAAGGACATGTATATAAGCATTTTAATTCTTAAATGGCTTGAATTTGACCTTTAGCAAAAAAAAAAAGAAGCTTTTGAAATGTAGCTAGTTCTGTGTTAGCCTGACACTTGGACATGTTGTTATGGGAACACAACAGCACATGACCTGGACCATGACCCACCAGACAGTTCAGGTGTGTCACTTAGGGACTTCATGAGATAAAGGCTAAAGCTGTGTAAGGAACTTTCCAGAACATTTAAATGTCATGTATCTGTGTCACGTGGGTTGACCACTTCTTTCCCCTCCATATTACCTCTGTACTGGGGGCGCAGAGCGCGGTTGTTGGGGCAGTCGCGTCCCTGCTTGTTGAAGTTGATGTTGGTGCGGATGCAGCGCTGCAGCAGGGGCTGGGGGGGGCGGTGTTGTCGCTCATACTCATGAAGATCTTGTAGGGCTCGTTCTGGCTCAGGAGGCGCAGGGAGTGCATCTGGGGAGGAAACGGGTGGAGACTTTTAGGAAATGATCTGGCTTTAGTGCTCTCACAACTTAATGAAATACAGTCAAAATATAGGTACATTAAATAACTAAATAAGAAGCCCAAATCAGAAAAGTAGAAAAAACCATCATTTATACAGTGATGGATAGTAACAAAGTACAGTTAGTACTGTAAAGAACTGTACTCAAGTACAATGTTGAGGTACTTTACCTGAGTATTCTCAGTTTATGCAACTTTATACTTCTACTCCAATACATTTTAGAAGCCAGTATTGTACTTTTTACTCCTACATTTATTTAACAGATTTGTTACTAATTACTTTTAGTTTAATATTATAAGCTAATACAAAATATAAATCAATTATTTTAACTTTGACAGAGGGAGAGAGGAACAGGGAGTGAAGAAGAAAGGGAGTGAGGGAGAGGGTTGAGATCAAAGTAAATAAGGTGAGAGTAAATGGCAGATGGTGTGCAGGACTTGATTACATTGATGCATGCAGGTCATGTGTCGCACTTTGACAGTTAGCTTCCTGATTTGAAGAGCGAGGATTTGAATCGTATCTATCTTGCTGCTCTTGAGTGTCATAAATAATCTTTGCAGTCACAAATATGGTCCACTTTTTCAGCTGTTTCACTGTATCTGCATACAGATTTGGACTTTTTCACAACACCTACTAAATCTCTTCCATCCTTACTGCTATCAAAAAGATACAGGTGAGATTTCACGGAGACCTTGGAGAGTACTCAGAGGCATTTTGATTGTTTTCTGCTCTGTGTATATGCACTGCATTTAATTGCACCTCTATTACAACACAGCCTCTTGTATCTCAACCAGTGGGGCCCAGCCAGTTTCCTCAAGGGACCCTTCTTCTATCCATCAAGACCCCTCACCAGCGTAACGTGACATATTTTATGGATATTTCCTATTACATTCAATGCATTGCAACAATTCAAAGCAGAATCTTTCTTGCATCAGAGATTCTTTTTCTTGTTATTTTTAGGAATTGTAATTTTAAAACTCTGACTGTATTATGTATTCTTTTGAATTTTTACAATCCTACATATTTGATAGGCTTTTTCTTCAGGTTTCTTCTCCCTGATGCTATGCCATTGTTCTATTCGCTTGTTGGTTGTTTTTACTGCGTACTGATTCTTCTATTTAAAGTGACTTATAATAGGTGGAATCAACCATGAGCATACAACTTCTGAACAACAAGAAACATGCACTCAAATGAGCTTCGAATAATATAAATAATAAGGCAAACCAGTTTAAGTGCTACATAAAGAGATGAGAATTATAACAAAGTTTATATCCTAATCCAAACTAAATTTCATTTAGTTTTGTATACATAAATTAAGGAAATCCTAAGACAAAGGCCAACAGTGTTAATATTTGTTTTAAAGTTCTCTAATAACAAGATGGCTTTGTGACCAGCAAGTAGTACCAACTGTGGATCCTGACCGATCCCCCAGAAATCAAGCCGGCCGTTGAAATTTTGACATTTTGACATTTTGGTAGTGGCCAAACGGTGGTACCACAATGTCTGCTTAAAATCAGCAGACATTTTTTTCCCAGCAAATTAAACTACCCAGTACAAACACTGGAATAGCCCTTTCTTAAATCTTTAGGTCCTTAAAACAGTAAAATGCCCTAAAAGCCAAATTCAGAGTTAATTTAACTTCATCTGTTTAAATGAGCCTAGATTGGACATTAGGAGTTCTATTGGAGGTGGTGCTTAAGGAAAAGGAGAGTTCTATAGGCTAAGATCCAGGGATGATCATTTTGTCTTCATGCACCACGGAGCAACTCTCATAGGAATGTACGCGCCCCCGCTGTTTCCAGTTCTCTTTATACGTCCATTGTGCAGAGGTTTAAGCTGGGAACTATTTAAAAACCACTTAGATAAATGATTTCTATTACAGGTATGACATGAAGTTGAAACTCAAAATGGTATGTGCCCTTGTGCCAACAGGGAAATTAGAGGTCACATTACATGTTCTTTGGCTTAGTCTTCAGCAGCAGCAGCAGCAGCCACAGCTCCAATCAGACCTGTGACCCCCTGACTGTAGTGTCTAATAAAAGTGTCTACCCCAATCAACAGTATGCTATTTGTTTTCCCATGCAAGTTCTACTCAGGCACCTACCTGCATCTGTGTGACGTAGACAGGCTTGTTGATGAGTATCCAGGTGGAAGTCTCGTAGCAGGGAGGGATGGTGATGGAGCCCTCGTAGGTGATGTAGCGCGTGGTGTCGGGGTAAAGGTCGCCTATGTTCAGGCCCATTAATAAGAACGCATCATCTACAGAGAGGGGAAGAGTGTTCAGGCTATTCAGTGTGTTGTGTGAAAGTCCGTTATGTTCAGACCATTTAGCAGGAACCAACTGTCAGAGAGAAAAAGAGATTGCGTGTGTGTTTTATGTAGAATATTGCACATGGTATGCATCTCTAATGTTTAGAGCAATTAAAATGAATGATTTGCCTCATGTATTGTAGCAGTGAGTGTGTTATATTAATTAGGAACAAAAATATGTTCATTACTTGTTAGACGCTTTTATCCAAAGCGACTTATCCACACAATCCACTTAGCCACAGCCTCCCATGTTCATAGTCAGCTTTAATAAACGTTAAGGTTAATACCATATTCTTGGTTCAGGTTAGTGTGTACATCCCCAAAATTAATACAAGCTAATTAATTTGTCCTCCTACTTCACAAAAACAAGTGTCTGTGTTGTCTGTGTGGTTGCCTAACTGCTATGTTTAGCCCCATTATTTAGGAAGGAATTCTCTGGAGGGTTGTTTCTTCACAGCAGAGGTTGGAAAACAGATTTTGGCAATGTAACACTGATTTGTATGACATTTAGAATGCAGTCTTGCTAGAGGGAAGCAGCGGGAAACTTGTGTGTGTGTTTGAGTGCTGTTGTGTAACATTATGTAAAGCAGAGTGTTGACTACATTATTGGGAATGTACTTCCTTCAAGAGAAAGAAGAGACGTGTTTTATCTTCAAAAGTTTTTTGAGATGCTAGCTGCGGGGCTCCAGTGATGTAAATAACTTTCTGTCATTCATTCAGTCGGTCCATCACTTTGGTACAACCTTAAATATCTATTTTGGATGGATATCATGCAATTTTATACACAGACATTTAAGGTCTTGGAGGATAAAATCAAAGGACAGCATGGATCCCCTTACTCTACCTTGCGCCACCATGTAATTGACATTTGTTATTTTGTTTGAAATACCTTACCAATGATAAGTTTAACTGCTGTGACACCAGGTTCAGACACTCTGAATTAATAACTTTGACAATCCCCTAATATTTCATTTAACGTCATCATTGATTTAAATTTAAATGTCATTTCATAACCCCATCCCTGAGGAACCAATGACATTCCCCTTTGGCTTAGCTACGCTTTGGTAATTACTATCAAGTGTGAGCATGTTAGCATGCTAAACGTGCGGGCATTTAAATGCATCTAGCATTTAGCCCACTCTTGGGGCCTTTTTTTCTTAGACTTTGCACTGAGAATAGATTATTGTTTCTGATGCAAACTCAATCTTTTTTTGATAAACAAATACTTGTAGCAAATGCACATAGTACTGCAATCATTCTTAAAATGACCATAAACAAGTATAATAATATTCGAGCCAGTCAATGTGTTTTTCATATATATATATCCTTAATTTAAACAGGTAAAAGTCTCATTGAGATTAGAATCTCTTTCTCGAGAGTGACCTGGTCAAGAGGGAAGCATGAACAAAGTGTTATATCTCGTAAAATCTGTTAAGTTAATGTTTTAAGTTCAGTCTTGTATTCTGTTTATTTTGTAGTAACCTTTCCTTCTTGTTGCAGATTACCTCACTTCCTCGCCTTGTGTGTTTTCCCTCCACTGTCATTGTCGACTCCGCCTAATTGTCTGCACCTGTTCACCCTTAGCCTGCCTATATAGTTTCTGTCTCCCTTGTCTTGTTGCCAGTTCGTTTCGTCCCATGTGCCTGACTGCCAGCGTGAAGTCCATGTTATCTGCTAAGAGCTAAGAACCGAGTTTTTGGAATTTACTTTATCTTTTTGACTTTTGATACTATGTTAACCTTTTCCCCGAGTGTTTTTTTTATCAAAACCTGTACCTCTACGGAGAGCTCACAGTGTCACTATTTTTTCAGTAAAGACTTTTATTTGTACTTTGTTTGTGCTTTTGGGTTCATACTGGTTTGCCTAGCCGTGACACAAAGTTACAACAAATGAACACAAAACAATACAGGTAGACCGAATACAGCGGTCGTAAAACACAAATGAAATTAACCAGTCAATTAGGGATATAAGAGCAATCACATCGACCAATGGTTTCTTGTTCTCGGTCCTTTAAGATGAACTTCCATGCCCCCATAGTGATCAAATCTGACAGTTTCAGCTCCTTCTGTATATTATTCCAGGCAGAAGGGGCAGCATATTTAAAAGATTGTTTACCCAGTTCTGTTCTCACTTTAAGAACCACCATCTGAATAAAATCTTGGGAGCGCAGGCCATATAGACGTTGTTTTTTACACATAGGCACAGGGCCGGCCCGCCGCACTGGCGTTATACATTTTCGCCTAGGGCGCTGAACTGTAGAGGGAGCGCAGGGGTTCATTGTATATATTATTATTATTAAAGCTATCTATTTTTGTTCCATCTGTAGCTTACAAATGGTAATGGACACAAAATAAGTCTGCTAAATCATTAACTAGCTAGGTTATCACTTAAAAGATATATTTTGCATATTTGGGCACAGGAAATTGTCAGCTAGTCTGAACTGCTCAGTATTATTGCAGATAGATACCTACTACATTATTCTCTGTGTAATTTCCAGGTGCATTGTTAAAATATCTGGGTACTCCCACTCCCACCACTGCACAACCTGAGTCTACTGCCTGTAGCAGGGGAGTTCAGTCAAGTGTTTTTGTGATATTGCCTGTTGAGTTTATTAGGGTTGTGGGTAGTTCATACACATGTTCACACCTGGAAGCTTCCCAGCACAGTACCACCGTTTTCTAGTTTATTATTGCATATTACAATAGCACCTATATTACTAATAATGTACATGTTAATGTAAACACACACACACACAGTGGGTGTATCCATGCATGTTTGACTGTCTGCAGGTGAAAACGTATCACTACTACCTGTCCCAAGTTAACCTGCTGCTACACAATCTGCAGGAGAGACATTGGTCCCGAGTACCACAACACAGTCTACAGCACGTGAGTCCAGTTTATTATTGCAAGTTACAATAGCACTTCTCTTACTAATAATGTACATGTTAATAACACACACACACACACACACACACACACACCACACACACCACACCACACACACACACACACACCACACACCACACACACACACACACACCCACACACACACACAACCACACCCACACACACACACACACACACCACACACACACCCACACCACACCACCACACACACACACACATATAGTGGGTGTCTAACTGTGTCAATGCATGTTTGACTGTGCATGCAGGTGAAAACGTATCGATACCAATCCCAAGTGAACCTGCTGCTACACAATCTGCAGGAGAGACATTGGTCCCGAGTACCACAACACAGTCTGCGCAGCACGTGGCGCCACAAAGGCAGCAGCTGTTGACCCTGCCGACTGGCCATCCATGTCTGATAAGGTAAGAACAGAGTTTGTGAGCAGAGGACCCTATCAGGCAAAACCACACTTCATTTTCCAAAAAGACAGGATGGGAGAAGCTTCCATCACCACCAATACTTTTATAGGAAACTGGTAAATGGGGATAGAATCAAGAGAAGCTGGCTATTGTACTCACAGAAAAACGATAGCCTTTACTGTTTTTGCTGCATGCTGTTCTCCCAGAAGGAATACAAATTAATCAGTGCAATTACTGAAAACACACGAGAACACTCCAGAACATACTAAACACATGGAATCATGGAAAGAGTTAGAGTTTCGATTACAAAAGGGGCAAACTATTGATAGGACTGAGATGGTGCTTACAGACATAGAAAAGAGATGGCGTGAGGTGGTAACAAGGTTGGTCGCCATCATTCAATCATTAGCTGAGAGAAACATGGGCCTCAGGGGAACATGTGACACACTCAACAAACCCAACAATGGCAACTTCCTTAAAGAAGTGGAGCTGATGGCAATGTTTGACCCTGTAATGAAAGAACACGTTGCTAAAGTCAAAAGGGGTGCAAGCCATACCACATATCTCGGAAAAAATATTCAAAATGAACTCATTGAATGTATCGGTGAGAGAATCAGTGTCCACATGATTGAAGAAATTAAGAAGGCTAAATATTATTCCATCATTCTGGACTGCACACCTGACATTAGCCACACAGAGCAGTTATCAGTCATCTTAAGGATTGTTACAATGGAGGAGATGCCACAAGTTAAGGAACACTTCATGGGGTTCCTTGTTGCTGAGGAATCAACTGGCGAGAGTTTGTCATCCCTCATCCTGGACAGGCTCCAAGAACTGAACATCCCCTTTGAGGACTGTAGGGGACAGTCTTATGACAATGGTGCCAATATGCGAGGGAAAAACAAAGGAGTTCAGGCCAGGTTACTTGAACTAAACCCGAGAACACTATTCGTGCAATGTGGCGCACACACTCTCAATCTGGTGTACACACTCTCAATCTGGTGTTAGCTGATGCAGCGAAAAGCTCCCTAGATGCCACTGGATACTTTGGCTACCTCCAAAAGCTTTTTACATTGTTTTCAGCATCCACAAAGCGCTGGGACATTTTGAAGAGCCATGTCACCACTACCTTGAAATCATGGTCTGAAACCAGGTGGGAGAGACGGGTCAACAGTGTGGAAGCTGTGCGATATCAGGCTCAACATGTTCGAGATGCACTTTTGGAGGTGAGGGACAAGGCCACTGACATGATGATCAAAAGAGGCACAGTCTTTGGCTGAGGAAGTGGGGTCCTACCGCTTCTCCATTTGCACTGTGGTGTGGTACGACATCCTCAGTAAAGTCAAACAGGTCAGTAAGGTCATGCAGTCTGTGTCAATGCAACTTGACATCGCAGTTGACCTCCTGAGAAAGACAAAGGCCACCCTGGAAGACTACAGAGCCACTGGATTTGCCTCTGCTCAGATCAGTGCTAAAGACATGTGTGAGAACATGGATGTGGATGCTGTCCTCAAGGAGAAGAGGCTGAGGTCAACCAAGAGGCAGTTCTCTTATGAAGCACCTGATGAGCCACCTGATGAGCCAATGGCCAATGCCCTAAAAAAGATGGAAGTTACATTTTTCAACAGGGTGGTTGATGTTTGCATCACTTCCCTCAATGAGCGTTTTGAACACCTGGAAGAAGTTCAGGCAAAGTTTGGGGTGCTTGTCAACTTCCCCGAACTGCCCAGAAACGAGCTAAAAGCAGTGTCAAACACTGAGCAACACCCTGAGCTCTGGCGGACAGTCAGACATAGATGGAAAAGAGTTGGCACTGGAGCTGATGAACTTTCCAACTCTCCCCTCACCCACAATGACCACCCTGGAACTGTTGGTGTTCTTGGAAAGGAAGAACCTGAGGGAGGTTTATCCTAATATGTGGGTGGCCCTCAGGATCGCAGTCACTATGCCAGTGACAGTGGCTTCAGCTGAAAGAAGCTTCTCAAAGCTGAAGTTAATTAAAACCTACCTGAGGTCTACAATGGTCCAAGAACGCCTCAGTGGACTTGCCATCATCAGCATTAACAGTGATGTTTCTCGTCAGCTGTCATATGAGGATGTTATCGGTGACTTTGCAGCAAATAAGTCAAGACGAGTGCAATTCTGAGTGTTCAAGTCAAACAAGTCAGTAAGGTATTTATTTATTATTACAATATGTGTGTTCAAAAACAGAAATGTAATTGTTCTTTTTTTGTATAAATCGTTTTTATGTATTTGTTAATATTTTTTTCATTTATTTATTTATTATTACAATACTGTGTTCTTAAGTGTTCTTTAAAATAGTTCTATAACTCCTTTTGTGGAAGCTACTTGTTTATTAAAAGATGTTTGTTGAATTATAACTAAAGCAAGTGTGGTTTTTGTATTTGTGTGTAGGGTGGGGGGGGTTGGTGTTTCAATGTATACTATAGGACAGTAAACCAAAAATATCGTTTAAAAACTGGAGAGATACAAATATGAATACATAAATGAATGTTAACTAGGTCAAATAAGATATGAATGAACAACACAAATAAAATAAGTAACATTTATTGGCTATGGTATGTTATTGGTTATGTTCACATACTCATTTGATTATTAAAATGTGAGTTGTACCCCCTAGATCTAGTAGTAATTGTAGGGGTGTTGAAAATAATCGTTTCTACGATGCATTGCGATGCGGACGTGGACGATTCGATATCGATGCAGTGACGGAAGATAATCGATTATAGCGTAGTAACGTTGCTTCCTGATTTTCCAGCCGCGGCTTTACTATAACGTTTTTTTTTCTGTCACTTTAATATCAAATCGGTCGGTGACGCAGAGATCACAGAACAGACGTGACAGCGGCACAGCAACACCAAACAGTCGGAGCAGTCTGCTTTATCCACCAACACAACACCACCAGTCCAGAACCAACAGCAGAAGGACCCGCTCTGAATCACTCCGTGACGCTGCGGCTCAGAGACACAGGGATTTATGTTTTTCAAAAATAATCGCGTTCCAATCATGTCAGGTTTTTGGTGGATTTAATTAAGTCTTGGATTGCAGAGTCTGAATGTCCTCTAGCAATTTGCAGACGATATATACGTGTGTAAAGTTTGTGATATAAGTTTGTGAAGGCAGGAGGAAAAAAGCTTCCGCGATCACCGTCTCCTCTCCGTTCCTCCAAGCCCCGCCCCCTCCCTGAAAATAATGAGTGACAGGCTGATAGTGACCCGATAGAAACTTTATATTCACTTAATCACTGAGATATAATGAAGCTAATTAATCTCATACATTCATGGGATTTATGTAACAGTAAGACAGAGAATGTAAGTGTGCACCCACATGCAGTATTTTTGTTTATATGCTATTGTAAATACTCCTGTTGTCTGCTGTGTTCAGACTCAAGTCCTGTGTGTGATGCCACATTCAGGACATTCAGTCCTTTTTTTAACAGAAGACCGTAGCTAGAAGCTGCAGCTAGACTGCAGAAGCATTATTTTTTTGTTTGGGATGGAACAACTTCACACACAGATATAGGAGGCTAGACCTATACAATTCATTTATTTTGGTTTATAAATTAATGTCAAGATTTATGTTATTGATTTCTGAAGCACTTTCTAAATAATAAAAGAGAGTTCATATGATTTACTGCATGTATGCATTGATGAAAAATAAGCCATGTGCAGTAATATAGAAAATTGAGGATGCAACATTGGTATGAATCGTGATGCATCGGGATATCGAATTGAATCGAATCGTTAACAGGATAATCGTAATCGAATCGTGAGACCAGTGAAGATGCACAGCCCTAAGTAATTGTGGTGCTCAAAGTGCACCCATATTGAAGCATTTACTTTAAAATGTTCAAAAATGTCTTCCCGGGGGTCCCCGGACCCCCTAGAGGTGACGTCCATCCCCCAATTCAAACATGTTCATACAATACTAAATACATTTGAAGCCTTTTGCCTATGTCAATAACTTTCTGTTTTTGTAGTGTATTCGTCTTTTGTAGAGATTTTTAATTTATTCTTTATATATTCTATTGGGGGGGGGGGGCAGATAAAATCGCGCCTAGGGCAGCAAATTGTCTAGAGCCGGCCCTGCATAGGCAAATATAAGACAGAACCAGCCCATGGTTTAAAACAGCTTTATTGCATTTGTTATTAAGTAAGAACATAGTTAGAGCAGTCTGCACTGATTCATAGGATAATTTAAGTAACCTTTACAGTTTTCCACAGCTGCTTCACATCTCCTTCAGTGTAGGGATTTGTCCCTGTAGTGATCTGCAGGCAGCAGGACACATAATGATGAATCTGCAGCCTCTGATTTGTCAGAAGTCTCAAGCCACAGCGCTGTGTGATGACTAGGGATGGGTATCATTTGAAATGTATCGATTCCGGTTGCGGTTCTGCTTATCGAGTCCGGTTCTTATCGATACCCGTTTCGATTCCAAAATTGTAAATGAAAGAGGTCAAACGTATAGATAACAAAATATCTTTATTCTTTTAAGCTTTAACTGACATCTTTCCAAATAAAAAAATATACCTGCAATACAATGTATTACACAATAGCTGTGCTTTATTTGAACTGAGCTATGCCTGTGGCAAGCCATTAACAGGCTTTACACTGTGCCTTGTCTTTTGTAGTGTAGTGGAGCCTCACATCTTTAGTGTTATGAAGTGACTGAGCTCGTGAACTGTCTACGGGAGGGCGGGGGGAGCCTCGCTGCGGGGCAACTGTGGACCTCTGTCGCCTGTCAGCGCAACTTACATGATGCCATTTAAAAAAAATAAGGGCGGTGCCGGCCGGCAGAGAACCAGCCGGCCATCAACGGCCCGCTGACGACCCGCTGTTCTGTGATTCTCCAGAACACACAGATGGCCAGTCCGCTAGTATTCCACCGGGTCACCGCAGCGCAGATGGATCCGGTGGAATACAGGGTCTACTGCATTTAGGAACCGTTAAGCAGAACCAAAATTGTGTATTTTGTATCGGTTCTCATCTGGAACCGAGTTTCGGTTCCCAACCCTAGTGATGACACACATCCGTGCGGCTGACTACTTGGCACAAGTCATTACACTTGTATGATTAAAATATGGCCGTGTCAAGCTTACTTCCAAATAATGAAAATGTTCAAAAATGCCATATCTCCTCTGAAATCATTTAAGTAATTCCTGCTTCACTCCCACTCCAATAATGCCTAAACAATCATTTACCCATGTCCTAACTCTCTACCAAACGTTGCTATCATTCAAATGTTTAACAACCCTTCTCAGACTGTGCAAACAAACGAGCATTATGGAATGAAAACATATCCTCCTTTTAGACAGCAGGTTTTTTGGCATAGAAGATAGTACACTGGTCTACAGCCATAACAATGTATGTGTGGTGGGGTGTGTGTGTGTGTGTGTGTGTGTGTGTGTGTGTCTTACGTTTATAGTTGATTCTGGTGATGGTGTCTCTGTTGAGCATGCGGTTGAGGAAGGCGTTGGGGATTTCAGAGCGCTAAGAGATGACGAAGGGAGAGGGCGATCAAATATTAATCAGACAGTTCAGCGCACACACATGCACACACACACGCAAAAATGCAGCTAAACTATGTAGCAAGTTAACTTTTTTGTTTACTGTGCTGCAATTCTTGTATAAGTGGATAATACATTATTTATCCTCAATTGTGAGAATATGTATGAATCAAACCATCCAATTAACTCTTACAAATGTATTGTTTTCAATGTACTCCCAGAAGAAATACACTGACCTTTATGAAGATGGAGACCACAGCGATACCATGGGGGCTCTTAGCTGCCTCCGTGTAGTTGGCATACAGATCCTGGTTATAATGGATCAGCTGGACCTGAAACATAGATACAATGAAAGCATTACAAGCCCATTTAATTGTTACTCTAACCCTAACTCTTAGCCTAAACCTGAAGCAGGACTGCAACTAATTCCCATTTTCCAGTCCGACTTCGGTTTGGATTTATCATAAATGCTATTAATTTCAAAGCAAAAATAATTTTCCATCGGAAATTGTCCACGATGACATCCCAAAGCTTCAAGGTGAGCTGTGTAAGCCAAAGAAATGAACGGATAACATGACAACAGGTCATATACGTCCTTGATAATAAGAAATATGATTACAATCCATGTAAGCTAGTTTTAAAACCTTCTACTAAGAAGCTTTATTAAACGCCAGCTAAAGACACATCTTTAGCTTTTTATTAGCACCCCCCCGACACACTTTAAATGTTGTTTTAGTCTTTATTGTTTACCTACTTTTATATTGTTTTATTTATTTTATGGTCTTTAAAGGGTTTTTTATCTTATTTATATTATACGGTTTCAATAGCATTATTTATTTTTACGTTATATTTTTATATTTTAATCGTTTAACCTTTATTACAATTATGACGTTTTTATTACTATAATCCTTTTATTTTTTTATTTCGTTGTACCTATATGTTCACTTTATTTAAGGGTTTTTATTGTTGCATCTATTCACTTGTCTTGTGTCTTATCTTTTCGAGAGAAAGTCTTATTATTTGATTGTATTTAGTTTTTATTATCATACCTTTCCCTCCTTGTGTCTCTTAAGCTGTTAACATGTTATATTTTGCTGCATGTATCTGTAAAGGTCTTAACATCTGATCCGAGGGGAATTTCTTGTTTATTATTTTTAACTTGTGATGTGTCGCCATTTTGTAAAGCACTTTGAGCTGCACGAACTGTATGAAAAGTGCTATATAAATAAGCTTTATTATTATTACTATTATTAAGCTTAAATGCAATTAACAGAAGTAAAAAGCATAAAGATCTTCCAATCAGAGCGTGTTTGGATGAGACTAGGAAGCCTTGACTCATCCATTGTGTGACCCACTGTGTGTGTGACTCAAAGGAAGGATGCTCAGTGACACATGGTGTATGAGCTCCCTGACACACTGACACTAGTGACATTCAGTACCCTGTGTGTGACTGAAGGTTGCTACTTCTTCCACATGCGCTGAATGGTAAATACCCCCTGGTTGCACGAGTAGCTACGAATGTCTTTGAGTCTTGACCTGGCTTGGGGCGTATGGGAATTAGGATTAAAAACATTACATTAAAAACAATCGGATTACTGGTACAGGGAATTCTAGCATGTTCGGCAGGATAAGTTCTGCATACTAAAACTTTTATGACTTTAAAAGAGTAAATGCACTCAGCAGGAAAAAGCAAACTATATAACGGTCACTTGACATCACGTCACCACTGCTGAGCTATCGGCGGCTAATGTGTCTAATGTGTCGGCGTGATGATGTTTAGTAGTCATTTAGTCATGCCCTTTTATGAAACATAGAATCTTCAGACATTCAACGATGGGTGTGTACTGACCTTTACGGATTTACTATATTTTATTTCGTAGATAAAAATCGTATTTCTGGAATCCAACCAAAATCCCATTTAAAAAATAAACGTTAACTTCAATGTAAGCGAACAGGAAGTACTAAATGTGAACCAGGTTTCTGGACTCATTCCTGCACAACCTTTGTGAAAATTGTTTGAAGCTCAAATGTTCCTAGTGGAATCCCTAGACACCAAACTTTATGTGTAGTCCCCCAACATGGAATGAATCAACTCCCTTATTTTGCCTATACATACATTTTTATATGCCTTATTTTTCGCACCATTGGAGCCCCTTCCCCTCTAGCCTCCCTTCCACGTGTGTGTAATGTATGTGAAGTCCACTGAGACAAATGTAACATTTGTGATATTGGGCTATATAAATAAACATTGATGATGATTGTCAGTGTAAATTGTAACCTATGAAATTTTTTTCTTACCTCTCCTGGAAAACCCTGTCCGTTGAGAAGATGCTCTGAACCCTGGGAGTCCTCGCTCCCAAAATGGAGGCGGACCTCCTCCAGCTGTAGCTGTAACCCAGTGGGCCCCCGGAGATGTTCACCAGGTGGGCTTTGTCTGGCCGTAATGAACATGCTTCCCAGTGTTGTACATGGTTCCTCCCATCTACAAGTAAAACAGACGAAAGGGAGGGGTGAGCCTCAATGATATTATGGTTGTTATTGACAACTACTCTAATACCCCAGCAACTTATGACATGTGTCTTATATTTAATGTCTGGTCTGACTTCATGGAAATAAAGGTATTGTATCAAAGCCCAAAAATAGTGAACCAGGCGTATAAGTGAATGTTAATGGTGGCCAAACAGTGGTACTAACACTTATGTGTCAGTATGTGAACTCATTGGGCCAAAAAAGACTTTCCCATTGACATGCTTTATGGGCCCCATCTGAATGATCAAAGTAGTCCTTAATGGAAAACATGATATCAAGTGGTGACAAAAGGTTTTACTTCGTTGCTTCAGTATACATCTTTGGTTGTCCCCTGACTTATCTTCTCTTGCCATCATCTGGTCAAAATCTTATTATCTTAGTTTGATGACTTAATATCTGAAAAACCTATACTTGTTCAACCATCCGAAACAAAAAAGATAAAGACGGTTAAATATGACCTAATAAACATCAGCGTGTTAGGATTTTCGTTGTGAGCATGCTAATTTTCAAATCAAATTTTATTTGTAGAGCACATTTAAAAACGATTTTGGTCGAGCCAAAGTGCTGTACATGTAATCTAAACACATAAAAACACATTACATCACAATAAAAGACAATAAATCAATCAATCAATTTTAGCATTTGGATCCTAGCAGAGCTGCTAGCATGGCAAAGCCTTGTTTACAACCATAATTCATGTCATAGACAGAAACAACTTCATGTCATGACTCAAGAAATGTCAGTCAAAGTTTCCTTTTTATTGCAACAGCACTGGAGGTACACTCTGACAATATGATGTTGCTTTGACACTATCCCCCTAAGTATTGTAATGAGCCCCCTTTTCTATTTTTAACATGGGTAATCCCATTGCCTCGGGCCTTAGCAGTATCATGGCCCACTTATAGAAATATATCAGCTTATGTCGAAAAGCATGAATAACAGTGTTTTTAACCTTTTTTCATACTTCCTATGTCAGTGAGCCGAAGGTCTCAGCCTAATAATAAGACAGCTATGCTTTACTGCGGGATATCTGTATTATGCTAAGTTATAAAAAGGAGCATGAGAAAGAGTTAATGTATATTACAGGTAGGACAGAAGAACTGCAGAGTGCTGGCTAGGTTGGTAGTGCTTTTGCGTGTTTGTTAATGTACTGTAGGCCCATACAATATGTTTCATTATTCAGTCTGATTAATATGTTATGTGCCTGTTAACCCAAGAAGAGTATTCTATGTCTTATGTATGCTATTTCATCTATCGCACAGTCATTAAGCCAACCAGCAAATGAAACAAACAAAGGAGAAGAAATCTGGCACAGCACATTCGACTAGATTTAATGTTAAGTAAAAATCAATAATTCAGAATCTGGGAGAATATGAAGCCTCAGGGAATTAAAAGCCTGGGAATTCACCCAAGTTCTAGTAATCTCAGGTAGCAGGAAGTGACAAATAAAACCTTGATAATGCCATGTTCTGCTTTACACAGAAAGGTTGAACCGTAGTAAGAGACAGATTTGCATTTGTTGAATATTCTACAAAAGCTAGTTTACCATTTCGATTAAGATTAAAACTAAATCAAATCAGGAACCATAATTACCACTGCATCCTTTCTTTACTATATTGGCATATTAGTGTTTTTATAAATCAAATCCGACAGTGCAACAACAAATGCAGCACTAAATATAATTAATTATCGTAGGTTTCTGTCTTCATTAAATCACAGTACCAAAGTAATGCATAATTGCACAGGTGCCGAAGTACCTATTTGTAATATATTTGAATTTCTGATTATGTCTGGAGATAAATAACCCTTTCCTGCTTATTAAACCCAAATAATTCATCCTTAAATCAGATCAAGGATTGAAAACACTATTTTAGGAGACTACGTATGGTACTGCAGATTTTCTCTAGTGAGTGAATGTATCTGCAGAGCAATGACTTGTTTATGCGTCTTCTTCTATTGCCCTTTCCCTTTGCCTTGCTTTGACGTACAGAACGTATTCCTCTATATTTACAGCGTATGACAAATAAAGCAATTCTCTGTGTGAATTAAAACGGCTCTTCCTGTTGCTCACACAGTATGGCCACGGAATGTTTGTCAGCTCCTCACAATGCCCCTGGCAACGCATAAACCATTTATGCTCTTTACCCGCATGCCAACCATATTCATCATGCATATTATATGACACGCGCTGCATTCACATATTCATTACAGCTGTTTGTATATAATAAATGAGGAGAAAGCACTAAGCCTCGGTTTAATTGTGGTTTGCCACTACTGGGGTAGTATGAAATTAAATCATTACTCGACAGACTGGAATCTATTCACGGCATAATCCTAGCACAATATTATTTTAAAAGAGGCTGAGGATTTAGAGTCTAAAAATGACTGAATGGATTTCGCTCTTCTACGTCACCTTCTATGTTGAAATAAAGAATTTTCGTCTGGACGGTGACCTGCTTACATGAGGCAGCTGCTACAGGAATACACTTCCTGCTGATGTAGAACACAACATTTTAATGTTACATTATGTTGACTTGCATCTGTCAGCTGATTTCAAGAACTTCCTGGAGCCTACTGTATATGGATCCAAATGTATTTAGTTTTTGGCATTACAAAGGCTTAGTCCCTAAAGCATGTAAAACTGCAAAATCTGGTGATACATTTATCTATTAATCCATGCAGAAAAACATGTTTTAAATCTGCATATTGATGCCTTTTCCCAACAGCAAGTAATCAGGGGAGTGCAAACATTTGAAAGTCTGTCAATCTAAAATGGAGTTGGCTAATGTAGCTTATTAGCCGTGTGCCCCCATTTACTTTTATTAAACCTCTGCTAAAGTATAGCTGCTCAACAAGAAACTGAACTAAAAAGACAATCATAAGAACAGAAGCTGGTGGAGTATTTATCCCATTACAGAGAAAAAAAAGAAACAATTGGGATTATCTTTTGTCTTATTCGCAACAAAAGCATGTCCCAGGCTCCCAGCTAGCCTGTGAGCAGCTAGCTTTTTAGCAGTTAACTAGCCAGCTACAACAGTTCAGCATCTAGCCGGTGGTGGTGGAACTATTCGCATCCTTTAAGCCGCGTCACACTGTCCTGAAATGGACACCAGATGGACACACAATAAGGAAATGTTCAAATTCGGCTCTGATCGTAACAACATCGGGCCATTTGTGGCCATCGTATGACTGCTGGTGGAGTTTCTCAGGCTCCGGCAGCAACTTCGTGAGGTGGCAAAATCTTTGGCATGCCAAAAAATTGCCGAAAGGCCTTGCGAAGGTTCATTTTCGTGTTGAATGTTGTTGTGTGTCCATTTTGCCCTTCGTAAGGCCATCGTGAGGGCATCTTATCAAATCGTGTCATCTTCGTCTTTACTTCGTGTGATCATCGGGCATTTTTTCGCCTCACGAAGACAATACGAAGGAAACAAGAAGCTGCCCGATTGTCTTAGGAAGGTAACACGACTATGTGAAGCCCTCGCAATGCCGTTGTGTAGCCATCGTATTATAGTACGATGACATTGAGATGGGACCACGGTGTCGGCGAAGACAGCCGAATTTGAGTAGCTCAAGCGTTTCCCATGTGTCATGGTAACGTGGACATATAAAAGGCCAGCCTCAGAGCATCTTCCTCAGTCAGTCCTGAGCAACTCTACAGAGCAGAGGGTGTGTAACTCCCAAAGCTTCAATCACAATTAATCACAATTCAGTTCCTGCAGAATGGCATACTTTGATGATGAGACAACCAGGAAAAAGAAGGCAGCAGCATTGCTTCTTTTGATAATAATATTGGGAGGGATGAAACCCTCTTTAATGGTCACACAGGCAGAGCGCATAGCATACACAGTGAAATGTGTTCTCTGCTTTTAACCCATCCTAGTACTAGGAGTCTAGTACCAGGAGCAGTGGGCAGCTATTGCACAGCGCCCGGGGAGCAATGGGAGGAGGGGGTTGTCCGGTGCCTTGCTCACACTCCATTTTTGGGTTTGGCCGGGGACTTGAACCGGCGACATCCCATACTGACTGAGCCACTGCCGGACTGAGAACCTCAGAGAACATGATGAGCAACTCTTACAGGCCCAGCACCTCCTCTTACAGGTAAAAATTGTCTTATTTCACTTTGTCATTTCTTGCTATTTGTGATTTGCTCTATTGAAATCAGTAGCAGTGATGATACCTATATTAAGTAGGTGAAACAGGAGCATGAGGACACGGTGTGCTATGTTTCCTTGCAGATCACTTCTCTGGTTGTTGTATTGCACAACAAAATCATGTAAACTTATTATGTAAATACCATTGGGAGGTCACGTGACACCTTTGTGACCTAGTTTGAACGCATCGTACTCTCAATACGATGTTGTGTAGCCATCGTGTGGCCTTTGTGTGTCCTGCGGGTATCTCTATTTCACATCTTCATGTTGCCTTCGTGTGTGGTTCGGGTGCCATCGTGTGGCCTTCTGTAGGCATCGTTCTTGCTTCGGCTGTTGCTTGGCTGTTGACCAAGTTCGGAGCCATCTTCGTGCAAAATTCACAATTCCATATTCGTGTGTCCATCTGGTGTCAATTTTGGGACAGTTGTGACACCAGCCTTACTGAAGTAAAAGTACCAATAGAAACATTTTACAATAGTCAATACAAGTAAAAGTGCTGCATTCAAATTCATGACTATATCATGCTATATTTGAACAATATATTGTAGGGCCAGTGGCGACTGGTCATTAGGGGCACAGCCCCACCTAGTGTCAGCAGAAAGTATTACAAATAATGATTACAACAAAATGCAAATAAAAAAAATAATATATAAAATATATTTTAAGATCATGTTTAATCATCTGATTGTCTGTACATTGGTTTTAGTCTGTGTTCTTCTAATTAGTGTCTAAGGATAGTGGTGGTCTAATGGATAGTGAGGTGGGCTGAAGATCGGAAGGTTGTGAGTTCAAACCCCACCAGGAACACCACCACTAGTGTGCCCTTGAGTAAGGCACTTAGTCCTTAGTTACTCCAGGGAGAATGTCCCTGAAATTGGTAATTGTAATTCGCTTTGGATAAAAGCGTCAGCTAACATGAAATGTAATGTACAGTGTGTGCCTTCCATCATTCCAGATCACCATGATGAGATGAAATAAATAGCAGTCTGTGTGTGCCTTCTTAAATCGTTTGTTTACGTCCCTCACTTCCGTTTTGCTCTCATGCACTGCCTGACCCGATGCATGGCCGATTCAACATGTTGAATATAAGGCGTGTCACGGCCGCCGGTGCGGGACACACCAAATTGAGTTTAGCGACAGGACACGCTTCGTCTTCCGACTAACGAAAACGGCCGAAATCGGCCTGGTGTGTCAGGGCCTTCAGTTCAAACAGTAACGACGGACTTTTTCTTAGCGGATGCATGTCAATTTAAATCAATACAACTATTTTTTAAAAATAAAAATCATGTTCTAAATCCATAAAAGCATCAGTCTGTATCAGATTCGTTGCAGCCCTGTTTTTAGAGATTTGGGTATGGAGGAAATAGAGAGGGTTGTGTTTTCTGATACTTGGTGAGTTCCCTGGAACACCGGGGACACATATTCATGTATGAAAGACGTACAAAAGTGCATTTTGCATGATAGGTCCCCTTTAAGTAATAGTGCAGTATTATCAACGCAGCATAGTTAAAGTATGAAAATGAAAAGTACTCCATGGCTTCCATATGTGATAATTACAAGTAGCATTTTACTGTTGCAGATAAAGTAAGAAATTATTGATATTTAAGGGATGCATTATTTCTATCCATCCATCCATCTTCTTCCGCTTATCCGTGGTGGTCGGGGTGGGGGTAGCAGTTCACAGCAGAGAGCCCCAAACTTCCTTTTCCCTGGCGACATCAACCAGCTCTGACTGGGGATCCCAAGGCGCTTCCAGGCCAGCGAAGAGATATAATCCCTCCACCTGGTCCTAGGTCTACCCCTTGGTCTCTTCCAGCTGGACGTGCCTGGAACACCTCCCTAGGGAGGCGCCCAGGTGGCATCCTAACTAGGTACCCGAACCATCTCAACTGGCTTCTTTCGACGCGAAGGAGGAGCGGCTCAACTCCGAGTCCCTCCGGATGACCGAACTTCTCACCTTATCCCTAAGGGAGACACCAGCCACCCTGCGGAGAAAACCCATCTCGGCCGCTTGCATCCGCAATCTCGTTCTTTCGGTCATGACCCATCCTTCATGACCATAGGTGAGGGTAGGAACGAAAATGGCCCGGTAGACAGAGAGCTTTGCCTTCTGGCTCAGCTCCCTTTTCGTCACAACGGTGTGGTAAAGCGACTGCAGTACCGCTCCACTGCTCCGATTCTCCGGCCCATCTCATGCTCCATTGTTCCCTCACTCGAGAACAAGACCCCGAGATACTTGAACTCCTTCACTTGGGGTAAGGACTCATTCCCTACTTGGAGTGGACAGTCCATCGGTTTCCTGCTGAGAACCATGGCCTCAGATTTGGAGGTGCTGATCCTCATCCCAGCCGCTTCACACTCGGTTGCGAACCGATCCAGTGAGTGCTGAAGGTCGCAGACCGATGAAGCCATCAGAACCACATCATCTGCAAAAAGCAGTGTGCAATCCTTAGTCCACCGAACTGCAGAACCCCTCCCCCTCGAAATCCGATCCATGTATATTACAAACAGGATTGGTGACAAAGCGCAGCCCTGGCGGAGGCCAACCCTCACCGGAAATGAGTCCGACTTACTGCCGAGGACCCGGACAAGCCCTCGCTTTGGGAGTACAGAGATTGGATGGCCCTGAGTAGAGACGCCCTCACCCCATACTCCCGAGCACCTCCCACAGTAACTCCTGGGAACCCGGTCTATGCCTTCTCCAAGTCCACAAACACATGTAGACCGGATAAGCGTACTCCCAGGCCCCTCCAGGATCCTTGCGAGAGTAAAAGCTGATCCGACCAGACGGAATCCGCATTGTTCCTCCTCA